>OY744609.1:29729533-30022033 GCA_963556255.1 Allolobophora icterica | reverse complement strand
GTGCGTCACTTACCTTTTGCAAAGAGAACGATGGTGAGTAAGCATGAAAGTCGTCGTTGTGTCAATGACATCGATATATTCCATTGTTTCATTCTGACGAATGTTTCGAGCGTCAGTTACACGTACCTATCCTCCTCTTCTACTTGCCACAGTCTTTCCTCCTTTTTGTTTTCTGTTTTCTTTCCAATTCTTCTTCTCGTAATCTTCTTCCTTCTCCCCTTTTTCTCGCTTTTCCCTTTCCTGTCTTCCGCTCCTCCTCTTTCTTAGTCTTCTCTTCCTCTTTCTTCTCTTAGCCCTCTGTCTCTTCTCTCTCTTATTCCTGTTCTATTACTTCTTCCGCTCTTCCTTTTCACCTCTTCCTTTCCCTCTCTCCCTCCTTTCCCTCGCTCTCCTCTATTTTTACCCGATTCTTCCCTTCCTCCTTTTTCTGTTCCTTGTGTACCTTATCCTTATCCTCCTTTTAACTCTGCACACTCCTTCTGATCCACCGTATCCTCCTCTTCCTTATTCCTCCCTTCCTACTTTCACTTCCTAATCGCTGTCCTCCCTCGACTCTCTCTCTCTTCCTCGTTCCCGTCTTCCTCCTCTTCTTCGTCCCCCTTTAACCTCCGCTCACGCCCCCTCGATGTTACGATTCTCCTCCTCAGTTCTCCTCAGCGATTAAGGCCAACGTTGAGGAAGTGATGACTTCGCTTTCAATTAGTTTCCGTCGGGCTAATCGTCGACCTGATGCTTCGCTCGTGGCTGAGGCTGCTGCTGCTGCTGTTCATCTTGCTTCAGTCGCATTCCTCAATCGCTCCTTTTGACTTCGGGCCTCGAATAATAGCCACCATTCTCGGCCCAATGTGCCCAGATACACAACATATGATATATGTAGAAAGAGAGTGAAGAGAGAGTGGAAAGACAGAGAGATAGAGACAGAGAGACAGTGATACAGAGAGGCAGAATCATACGTGTGCACAATAGATGGGCTTACACATACAGATAAGAAGAAATTGACAGAAAGATATAGGAAGAGTAGGAAAAGCAGAGTAGAAGGGAATGAGAGAGAGAGAAAGAGAGAGGAGGAGGAAGAGGAGCAGGAGGAGGAGGAGGGAAAATATAAGAAAGTTAGTACGGGGAAAAGGAAGCAGTACCGACAGAGGAGAATAGAAGTGACATTGGAAAGAGAAGAGAAAAAGGAAGAAAAAGAAGAGAGGACTATAGAGGAGGAGGGGACTAGAGAGGAAAGAGAAGGATGGAAAAGTAAGAGAGAAGGAGGAATAGAGAGGAGAGGAGTGTGAGAGAGAGAGATGATGATGATGATGATGATGATGATGATGATGATGATGATGATGATGATGATGATGATGATGATGATGATGATGATGATGATGATGATGATGATGATGATGATGATGATGATGATGATGATGATGATGATGATGATGATGATGATCGTGGTGGTGGTGGTGGTGGTGGTGATGGTGACGGTGACGGTGATGGTGATGATGATGATGATGATGATGATGATGATGATGATGATGATGATGATGATGATGATGACGACGACGATGATGATGATGATGACAATGATGATGATGATGATGATGATGATGATGATGATGATGATGATGATGATGATGATGACAACGAAAAGATGAGCCGGGAGGAGTAAGAAGAAAGGAGTAAGAGGAAAGGAGAAAGGAGTAAGAAGAGAGGAGATTGGAGGAGAAATATAGAGAAAGAGATGAAACGAGGAAAGAGGAGAAGGAAGAGATGACACGAGGAAGAGGAGTAACAAGAAATGAGGTGGGAGGAGGAATATAGAGAAGTAGGGAGAGTGAAAGTGCGGAAGATTACAGAGAGATGAAGGGGAAGTAAAAGGATGAAAGGAAGGAGTAGAGGAGGATATTCACGAGTCATAGAAGGAGAGAGACAGTTAACAGAGGAGTGAGGGCGGCAGTGAAGAAGGTAAATATCTAGAAGGTCTGAGAGGAGAGGAAGTAGAGAAACACAGACAGACACAGAAGTTGATGCAGACATACAGAGGGATGCGCAGTTAGACAACAGTTCATCCCCCGGCGACCAAGGCCAATTTTCTATTCCCGAAGGCCAGTTTGACTTACCTGTAACACGCACAACAGGTAAACCAAATGGTTTATACACGTAGGATATATATTTACGTATATATATGCATATGTATATTATGAACATGTATATGTATGCGCATATGTATACGCGTATGTATATTTAGCAGTTAGATAGCTATCCCACAGCAACAGCAGCTGCTGCAGCAGCAGCACACGTGGGTGTTTATCTTGACAATATATAGACACAAGCTGTAGGCGTACAGATGGCGGATGGGTTGTGGTTCGTAAATAGGGCTGCATCCACTCCAACCGTCAGACCAGGACCAGGGTCAAGGCCACAAGGTTAAACACGAACTGAGACCAGCGGTAAGTTGAGATTGGAGAAAAATAGGATCAGGAATGATTTACGATCAAACTCAATATAGATGTCCGATGATTCACATCACCTATGAACGACTGCTTGGCTATTGGGCCTATGCGCTAAACCAAAGCATAGGTAAATAATCACAGGTGTACGATTACATGTAAATGATTACAGGTAAATGGTTATGGGTGTATGATTGCAGGTAGAAGATGACATCTAAATTTTTACATGATTCAGGAATGTAATGTAATGTAATGTAAATCTCCGAAATTTCTTAGCGCCACACAAAAGCCACGTCACGGAGACCAGCTTATTCACCGGCGCTATATCAAATCAAGTCCGCAATAGCCATGTCCGCCTTATCCGTTCCGGTGCCAGGCCAGAGTCCGGGAGGTCAAGCCGAGGAGGAACACGAGTAAAGGCAAACAGGCTTGAGGCACACAGTCACGGGTGAACGATTGAAGTCAGACTACTACTGTAACAGGTAAGTGATTGCAGACAAACGACTACAGGTAAAACATTATACATACAGACATGATCAGGTATGCCCGTGCTTGTCAACAATATAATGCAAACAGTCTCAGTTGAGAACTGGAGCTATAGAACTACAGTTGTATCCTTTAACCGATGCTATGGAGGTGATCATGGAGTCTACGCTGACTATAGGCCTAAATGCTACTTGGACGCATCATCAGGTACTTAACTAAATATAAATTTTACAGGAAACAGAAGCATAACGTCGGTTAACAAACATACAAGTGAATTACATCTGTGAACCACCTTTGGTGTCTTAAAATACCTAAATTAATTAGTTACTTCTAAAGTGTACGTGTCTAATGCACAAGACAGGAATCAACGGCGCACAGAACCCAGTCCGTAATCAGGTCGACATGGAGAAGAGACAGAGAGAAAGATCACACGATGGTTCACATGAAATGAAGTAACTTCCCACCAACTCCATCAAACATGTAGAACATCCGAAGCCCAGATGACAATATTTCCATATGGGATTCATATGTAATACCATAGGGGACAATGTGTAGGGCATACGAATCCAATATGGGATTATTATCAAGACATTGCTGCTGGGACTATTGAAACGGCATATCGTTAAAAATTACAGGACATTAAAGCTGTCCGGTACTTGCACAACACATCCAGGACCTATTTTATACATTCTCTATACCTCTGGACTTGCGACGCTCCTGGCTGCACATGCGGTTCTGGGTCAGCAATATGCTGATAAGTCCAAGCCTATATGCATTGCCTCTCTTCCAATGCCATTGCAACAGTCCGGGTTATGAGTGGGACTTTAGATGCCCTGGAAGCGTGGATGTCGTCAAATCGACTACGCTTGAACCCGTCCAAAACCAAATTTATTTGGCTAGGCACGCGACAGCAACTCGCTAAACTTGATCTCGCTGCTCTCGCAACTGCCTTCCCTGATTACACCTTTTCAACTCTTGTCCGTGATTTTGGTGTTACCTTTGCTCCACAAATACATCGTCTTACTAGGGACTGCTACTATCAGCTGCGCCAGCTTCGCACTGTTACTCGTTCGCAAACGCCTAGTGCCACGTGCTACATTGATTCACTCTTTCATCACAGCCCGCCTTGATTACTGCTCATTGCTTTATTTTGGTCTCCCATCTAGTCGCATAGTGTGCCCAGAGCGAGTTGTGCGCTCTGCAGCCCGTCCCATTGGGCATATTCCCAAACATGGCCAAGTCTCTAGATATATGCTGGAGGTCCTTCACTTGCTTCCTATCCGCTTACGCACTGAATATAGGATCGCCGCCTTAGTATGGCGATGTTGTCAGGGCCCTGCCCCTGCTTACCTTCGAGAGCTTTGCTGCTCCGTTTCAAGTGCCCAAGGCCGACGTTCCCTCCGCTCAGCGGGAAAAGGGGTACTTTTAGTTCCCTTCGCTCGTTCCGCGACTATGCAAAGTCGAGCTTTTTCAGTAGTGGGCCCGGTGGTCTGGAACAGACTTCCCATTAGCTCCGCATGTGCCCTAGGATCCCTCCTAGCTTGTTTCTTGCAAATCTTAAAACCGTCTTAGTTGAACGTGCTGGTGTCGGGAGCGCCTCTGAGTAGCTCCCTTTAAGGGGCGCTATATAAATCCTCGAATGAATAAATGAATGAATCCAGGGTTTTCCATCGTCCTGAAAATTTTACGATATGATCACTTTTATAAAATAATTATGGTGTCTAAAGAAGTTCGCGGCCCAAGTTCAGGACGCCACAAGTTCCGTTACGTATAGTAGGCCTACGTAGGGTCCACGTCATTTACTTCAGCATAGAGATAATTTTTCTCACGCTATATTAATGAGACGTATTTTTTCAGGCAACGTCGACACTTTCAACAATGCTGAAGAATATTCAGTGAACGAAAGTTAATGTCAGTGGAGGAAAGTAATATTTTTGCATTCTGTATATACAGACTTTTCGGCTTCTCGGTGATTTTCTTCGGTTTTCGGGATTCTGAGGCTTTTCGAATACCGACTTCGGTTGCTCTGAATATCGCGATATTGGTTCGCTATCGATTGGTTAAACGAACCCACAATGTTGGGCTCTTGGACCCTAACCAACGATTTGGTCAAAGCTGCGGAATTCGCTGCGTAGTTAAGTTCGTTCTGTTAATTTTTTATGCATTCAATTCTAAACTTAAGACTCAGCTGTTTCAACTTGCTTACCCACTATCATAGCCTGATTTAGTTTTCTCTGGCCTGTCAAGACGTGTGTTAATTAAGGTCTTGATAATTGTACCGTCATGACATTGTTTCAATTGTCTCATTGTAACTAACTGCGGTTTGGCAGTGAGCTTGTCAATAAACATGATCATCATCGTCGTCGTCGTCGTCGTCGTCGTCGTCGTCTGGAAATCGGGACCGTTCTGGTTGATGGACGAGGAAAGTTTCCAGCTAATCTTAAGACACGCCTTTATGATCTGGTCAATAGGCATGCTCCGTGGTTAAAGGCGTTATGCAATTTTTCAGAAACACTCGCATAATATACTGCTCTGTTTAAACCGTATTTCCGGAAGTTTACTAAACCCAAGTTAATTATTATATGCATGTACAACAGTACTATATGTGTGGCCTATACGCCAATCAAGACATAGGAAAGTTATGGCGTGCATCTTGTGACGATAGTGAAGTTAATGATGAAATGAAAAGTATTTTTAAAAGAAAGTGAAAGTATTGATCATTGAAAACGAAAGTCATGATGAACTTAAAGCGAAAGTTATGATAAAATGAAAGTAGAAGAGTGACGACAGAGCAAAAGTGAAACTGAAAACGAAAGCGACCTATGCTATTTCGATGACTCCGTCGTAGGTCTGTGAACGAATCGCAACACAGAAGCGGCCACAGCGGCCAGGGTGAGTGTCAGCGCAACGACGACCGTATTCCTCGCAGTCTTGACCTTATCCTGAGGTAGGAAGAACCCGCTGAGGACGTTCGTGACTGCAAACAACCGGAAGGATATCCCGAGATAGATGGCAGTAGCCAGCGCGAAATTGAGCAACGGATATCCAGGGATGTACACGAGCAGGTGTTTGGCGTTTGACTGCAGATAAACATGCAGCTGCGACAGGTATGTCTCTAGGGTAACCTTGCCTAGCCAGCCGAACATAGCGATGTGTCTAATGCGAACCGTTCGATATAGATTCCGCATAACGATGTAGACAAGGATCGGAATGAACGACGTGTAAGGATGGAGGCGATTGTAGTCGTACTTCTCGAGCGGTAGAACGCGCATGTGCCAACAGCTGTACACGGCAACCGATGCAGCTGCGATTGCACCCTTAACAACATGACCTCTCTGAACGCCTATAAATGTCCTAACCGTGTAGGTCTCCTCGACGCGTCGTAGAAAGGACTCGAAGTGCGGGTAGTTGTAGGCGCACAGCATTCCGACGAAACAGACCCAGTGGTCGAGACCGATACGGTACAGCCACTCATGCATGACGTCGTTGTTCTTGTAGGCAAGGCCGAGAATTGGGAAGAACGGACGGAAGAAAACATCTGCCACTCGCGGGAAGTCAAACATCAGGATGTTGCACACAGCGTAGGCGGTGAATTTCAGCGCCATTTTGATCCGGTTCTCGTTCCAGGTGCGCAGGATTCCCATCATTAGGTAGACGGAGAGGAACCAGTAGGTGTGCATGGCGCATATGTAGTAGACCATGAACTCGTTCGATACGACGGCGCAGATGATGAGGACGCTGAAGTCGAGGCGGAAGAGCATCTTGCAGAATCTCCACCAGGAATAGTCGCGCCGAACCCAGAAGAAAGAGAAGTTACCTGGGAAAAGAACGAAACGAGAAGTTACAACAGTGCGTTGGATTCTTCATAGCTAAGATCAACGCCTTCGAGATAAAGCACAGGTCGACAATGCATATACATCTGTGTCCATTTCGTCAGAGGGACACTTGAATCGACCAGTGATCGATAGCATTATGACAACTACGTTCTCTAATTCCTTGGAATACCGGTATATCAGGTCCTATATCCACTATAGCATGACTTCTAGTATCTGAGGTCAGTTGTGTTTTCACCAGGCTTCCCCAACTGATTATAATCTTTAATACGGTTTCCCTGAAGCGACCATCAATTGATGCGCTGTGCGTTAAGATAAAGGCGCTTAATAAGATCAGACAAGGACCTAGTATAACGTGTTTTCTTATAGCCTACAGAGTGTTTTCTTATACAAGGTGTGCAGTCGAGTGTGCAGTTGACTTGTCTGTGGCATGCAGTGTGTAGTATGATTTTTTGAAACATTAGCTAAAGTCAATTACACACGATTTCATTCTACATGAAATTTTAATTGCCAGTTCAAGTACAGAGAGAATTTCTGAGTATTTTAGGCATTGGGTAAGATCATATTAAATTTGGTTATTATAGATCAGTTGAATTACCAAAACCCGTCATCCAGACGTAACAGGCGATGTACATTCGAATCCAGTTGTACCATTCTGTAGCCGCAAAGTAGTGGTACCATACGAACATGACTTGCATCCATCCCTTCCACTCTTCCGTGTGGTCTCTATCATTGTATAATAAGACTCAGTTTTTCTTGCACACGCATCCATTTTCTAACGAGTTCAATTCAAAATGCATTTTCTTAAAATTATTAAGTTTGTGCACAATTACACACGATTTGGGAGTAGGTGGTGCTAAGTTAGCACTGAACTCTCTTCAGTGAACCAAATACAGGGCCTACCATAGGCGTAATTTGTGAGGATGCGAGGGGTACCCGTACCCTACTTTTGGACTATGAGTTACCGCACCCCACTTTTTAAACAATGTCGATCAATTTTTTTAACTATTGTGCCTTCCCAGAGATTTCAGTCTCCGCCTTGCTTCGTGTATGTAGACAGAGTGAGGAGTATGTACTACAAAAGTACGAAAGGACTTATACACACAGGTAAACCAAGAGCCAGACGAACCGAGTCACAGGCGGTCAGACAAGCAAACTTTTAGCCACACAGGTCACTCGACAGACTGACCGCAGTGACAGGCCTGTAGGCGCCACAGATCTGGGCCACGGCTACACTCTTCTTGGAAAGATCTGACATCATCCTAACTCTCCGCCTTATGGTTGTCATCTTAGTCATTTCGGGTTGTGGAGATGTAGTTCAAAGCGCAAGCTTCTATATCCTTCATCAGTACAATTCCGTATATGGAGTACGGACCCACACTCATATTGTCGGCCTTGACATGACTCCTCACCCTTCAGTCTCCTCACAATCTCAGAATCAGTAACTGTCCTTGGTTAAACATATCCTAGCATGCTAGCTGAAGAAAGCACCCTCCCTTACAAAATAATTTAAGACGTCGTTGATTTTGACTTAAACACGTCGTGTTCCTATTTTGCCGATAGGGAAAATGGATAAATTTGTTCTAAATCGAAAACGAGTACATAATAGATGATAAAATTGCCGTTATCGAGGTAAACTCATGGACGTTTCATAATCAGTTTCTGGCAGGGGTAATATGTCCAAAATAGTCTCCATGCGAAAAGCGAAAGTGGAGAAGAAATTGGGTTCCCCCACTTTTTAGACCAAAGTTAATTACGCCCTTGGCGCCTAAATTACTGCCGACATAATTATTTGCTATGATGATGAGTAATTGCATTTAAATAAACCGGGCCTTATTCTTAATCGTATAGCTTGGATTTAATCCTTCAATTCCAATAATATCAAAATCTAAATGTCATTTACTCTATTTCTTTATTTTAGTTTATGCATATACTGCCTATTCGATAGGTATTTTTACCACAGTTTGCGCGTAGGCCTATATTTATTATTTCTTACATTCAAAATCATGCCATGCAAGGTTAAAAAATCTCCTGGGTTCCATGTGTAAAATCGAAGAGCTATAAAATCTTAGATCTATCAATCAGTGGTTCCCTTCACATCAAACTCATTCAGTATACTTTGCTCTGTATTCCTTGTAAGACCTCCTTCTTATTTTGTTACTTGTGTAGAATTCTACCGACCAATTAACCCAACTCCTCTTTACCAGGCTAATTGGAACTGGCAAAGGTAACCCTGCGGTGGAGTTCTATACACCTATAACCCTACCTTTATTCGCCTACAAACGATAATGACGTTATAGGCCTATGTTCAACATTTCATATCCGTTTAATGATAAAGGTAACTATGGCTACGCATTGTCTTTGTTTAAAGATAATCGTAGCCATATAACTACGTATTCTCTTTGTTTTAAAACAATCTTGACCATGTCTACGTTTTCTCCTGTTTGAAGGCAATGGTAACCATATCTACGTATCCTTTTTTGTTTGAAGATTATAATCGTAAACAGATCTACGTATTCTGTTTGTTTGAAAACAATCGTAACCATGAGCCTACATCAACGTATTCTGTTTGTTTGAAAGCAATCATAACAAATATTTACGTAGGGCCTATAATAATTCGCTTTGTTTGAAGACAATCGTAACCATATCCACGTACTCTTTATTTGAAAACAATCGTAACCATATCTAGGCCTATTTGTTTGAAAACAATCATAATCATAATAGAGTAGTCTGTTTGTTTGAAAACAATCGTAACCATATCTACGTACTCTCTTTGCTTTGAAGACAATCGTAACCATATCTACGTATTCTTCTGTTTAACATTATAATTACCTGTTCATTGTTTTGTTACCTGTTGAGTATTTTATCATCTGTTGGATGGAGAGTGAACGCTATTCCCATGAAGAAGAGGAGGAAGACGAGGAAGAGGAAGGTGTCTCTGTTATACACGCGGTCACCCTTCGGTAAAACCTGCAATCAATAAGAATCGTTTCAGGCATGCTATAGTAGCGTAAGGTAGGATAAGATGAGTTTAAGTAAGGAAAAGTACAGTAGCGTCAGGAATTTAAGATCATGTGATTTTAAGATCATACTCGTAACTGTAAACTCGAAAATGTGTAAACTTCAAACTAAGTGTAGGACACCAACTTACACGAGCGCTTTACTTTTACTTTACAAGTTCGTTGGATCAATTGTCAACAGAAGTCCAGTTAAGCAAAGCCAGACAAGGCAAACAAGTTATACAGTGTGATGCAATATGATAAATATGATATATGATATGATGCAGTGTGATGCAGCAGAATATTGAGTAAGCAGATTTGCAGTGCATGGCGTCTACCTCTCCTCAAAGGACATAACAACCAATAAATCAACTATAAGCCAGCCTTTCAACACGTGCCATTGTATTACCCTATAGGCACAGTTCAACAACCATGTTCGTTGGACCAGGCCCGCCGAGAGGGGGAAAGGAGGGCAAATGGTCAGATGCCCGGCGATTTTTAAGGACACGCAATCAACTTATGAAAAATATTACAATCAGTTAAACAAAGTTTATGATTTATGACTTTTTAAATATAATATTACTGACACTTAACTACAATCAGTTTAAACTTCAAGCGTCTGAATATTACCTTACTTTTTATTATAATTTTTTGCTATAGAACACGCAAAGCCTAAAGATAGTTTAGAGGCCCGTGACTGTTCTGCCTAGGGGCCCGGAATTTCTGTCGGCGGGCCTGTGTTGGGCAATACACTGTTCATAGCTGGCCAGTAATTGAACCTAGCTGCCATGCATTTAACCTTCGACCTGAGCTTGTCCTGCACCTGCATTCTTCCATTCTTAGATATAGGGAGCATCTGTGAACTGTTTTCTTGAACAGGGAATATGTTATTGTGAATTTGGGAAAATCGTTAATTTAACTCAGAAAATAAATAATTGAATCTCCCCATTATATGACGGTATAGCTGGAATGCAAACAAAGCTCACCTTTGCATAACCCTAAAACAACTTTAAAAGAAATAAAACTCACCCTTGCATGACGATAGTATTAGTATGATTCATACACAGCTTACCTTGGCATAGTCGCACAGGTAGAAGTAGACCATGAGCCACCCCAGCTGCACAAGCGCCCCTAGGGCGTCATCTAGGGTCACTTCAACCACATTAGACCTCTTGGATGGCCCGTTCTCGACGTCAGAGGTCACCTCTGATGAGACCCTGCGGATGACGTTGAACCGACGACCGACCCAGGCCAGAACAGAGGACACCCAGACGATCAGGAGTGTCAGCTGGGGTAGAGTGAGTCCGCTATGAGGTTTGGTGTGATCGTCGTAGGGCGGGAGACTGATGTTCCAGTTCATTGCGCAGGATAGGCCTACGCTTCTGTGACGTCCGACTAAAAACTTATAAGCATCTGTTTAAAAAAACTAAGCTAAATAAAATAACAGAATAAAACCTTCTTAATGAAAAGAATGTCTTAATTGACTATTGAAGGTGTTTATATTATAGGCCTACACAAATATATGCATCAAGCCATTTAATATGATTGTCTCTCTGTCCGTATAGATATCTATAGGCCTCTTGCGCATTTAACCATTCGTGGTCTTGTGATCCGTAGGACATGGTGTTGCATTTTGTCATACATTTCTGGCGTCTTTCTCCATCTTTAGTGGCGAATTAAGTAATTGCGTTTAGAGAAAGGCTGAAATATCCGTTGAGCAGAATCATAATGTGAAATATTTGCCCAGCAATGCAGATTAGGCGAATCTATCGAGAAATGAAACAATAATACCATATGTAGCGGAAACTATAGAGGTCAAAGAGAAAACAAAATAAAAATGCAACAAATCGATAATTGAACAAATCCGATCTATTCATTTCCATATCATAATGCACAAGTCGCCAATTAATGGTCGTCTCAACTGAAACCGTACCGTAGTCAATATCACAGTCCGTTAGAGAAGTCTGGTTAGAAATCCAGCAAGACAGAACTGAGAGTAAGCAAAGCAAATAACTATCACTTAGAGCGTGATTATCCGCTGCTGGCAAGGACGTAGCCAGACTTAATTTCAAGAGGAGGCAACTCCGGGAGACATCCAGGTGTAGGACCTAGTAGGAGTGCGGAGGTATAACCCACGGAAAATTTTTGAAATCTAAAAAATATTTCAGCCTCAATGTGGGTATACGCCTATGACTGCTGGTGTTATTTTTGAAGAGAATTAGACTGATTTAGGATAGAGTGGGTGTTAAGGGAAGATAACTTTTTTGTTCAAAACTCCATTGACCAGAGTTTAATTCAATGTCACCAGCAAGAGGCAGCAGAAGGTAGGCCTATACTAGCGGCAGACAACTCCGATAAGTTTTGTACCCAGATGTAACGTTTCAGAAAAGGGAGGACGGTGAACAACAGATCAGGCTAAAGAAAAGCACATATGGCTATTTTGAACATGACCAGTTGGATAAGTTAAAAGTAGACGTCAGAATGATAATAAAATAAACGAAGGAGGAGTTTATTTCAACGGTGACATGAAATGATGGCCGGGGAGGTTGAGTACTGTATCCATGTGTGACAGTGAACTGATGAAAGGGGCAGTGATGAAGTGAACTACAAGCAGTGAAGGATGACTTCATTAATTAATTAATGCTGTATAGAATGCCCTACAGGCATTCATGAATGTTACAGCCCGTGAATATTGATTAGGCCCTTCACTCTTCTGTAAACAACATTTCAATGAGAACTGCAAAATTGTCATGTCTCCAGACAAAGACAATTGTCATCCGTTACGAAGAAACAATCGCAGAGCATAGGCAATGTAGTTACTGCATGTACATGGTCTGTCTGTCTGTCTGTCTGTCTGTCTGTCTCTCTCTCTCTCTGCCTCTAACTCTACCTCTATACCTCTATCTGTGTGGATGTATGTATGTATGTATACATGTATGATGTATGCATGGACGTTGCATTTCATTGTCTGTTTTCGTCATTGCCACTTTGACTTTAATTCTGCTTATAAATTGAGCCTATTATAAATTTGTTACTATTCGATGCACTTGTATAGGCCCTAATAATGATATCAATAGGGCCTACTACTATTACTAATAATAATGGTCATCATCATCAGCGTAATATATATATAGCAGTAGCAGTAGTAGTGGTGGTAGTAGTAGTGGTAGTAGCTCTCTAATACCATCACCAAAACTCGGTCTTACTTTGCCCTCAATCTTTTCACCTGGTTGGATTTTCTTAACACCTCTCATCAGTAATTAAGTCCCATGAGCAAAACACAGATTCGTGCATTTCTGTTACCTGCAAGCGACAACACACGTCTGAACTGCAAGCAAATTTATTGAGCAAGGCGCGATTATAAGTGCCAGAGGTCGACAATAATTCACTTCTAATGACAAAAGTAATTAAATAATACACTTCTAATGAAAAATATAATTAATTATGGGGTGTCGCCCCCTGTGGGCAGAGGAGCATGTGCCACCTAGCGTTTAGGTCTAGGCCTATAGGCCACAAATGATATTATATCCTTGTCCAATATTTTTAGGTTTTAGTGTAGCTTCTCAGTCACTGCTTTAGAAATTAATTATATAACAGCTAAACGGATCTTGTAACAAAGGAATTAGGTTTTAAAAAGGGATGTAGCCTATAATTAAGTCTCTATGGCGAGGACAGATGTCTGTATGTGTGTATGCATAAGAAATCCTTCATCGTTCGCTCGCTGTACAACTAGAAATATTGGGATAATGCTAGTCTTGATGCTTGTTCAAGATCTAACCTGCTTCCGTTTGTAGACCTGGGTAAAGTTTATTTTAAGTGCTTCAGATCATAGCCATACATATAGATATAACATAATATGAATCAGACATTCTGAAACTGTTTATATTAATATTGCACCTGTTGTTTTTCTTCTACTGATATTGTGCTATTGTTCTACTTTCGTCATGCAGTGTGTGCGTTGTTGTTGTAAAATATTAGCATTTGTCTCGTGCTTACTTACTTACTTACTTACTTAATTTGACCCTATGTCCCATTATACCTTATAGTACCTTTGTGAGGTCTCCGAAAAAGCGCCATATAAATAGGCCTAGCCATATATATATATATATATATATATATATATATATATATATATATATATATATATATATATATATATATATATATATATATATATATATATATATATATATATATATATATATACATATATATATATATATATATATATATATATATATATATATATATATATATATATATATATATATACACACAGAATGAGCCACTGCTCGTACTCTGGCAGTACCAGTCCGAAGCCTGGATAAAGGAAGAAGGCGACGCTGATCTTCTTTGCTATGACACAGTGTCGTTAAACAGCAACTAACCATATAGCCATAGAGCTACAGAGTGCGGTTAACAACGCCTACGTAAGTATATATGGTTATAGTTTATCAGATAAGAAAAATCTATTCTAATTTTTAATTCCATTTAATGCGTATCATATAAGCCCTAAACAGTATGGGCCTACAATGTTTCAGGTCACTTACGCGCAGAGGCGCGTTTACATGTAGGCGCACTAGGAGCGCGCCTAGGGCCCCCAAATCATGGAGGGCCCCCAAACAAATGAAATTTTTTTTCAATTATAAAATATAACATTAAACCAAATAACTTCACATTCATTGAAATAGCTTCTATAAGTATAATCATAATTACAAGGTCAAAAATACTCACGAAAATCGGCATCAGGTTCAACTTTGTGCACATGATAGACTAAACACCACCAGAGTTTCAGATTCTCAGTCAATACGTTCAGCAGGGCCTCCAAAAATGTTTGCGCCTAGGGCCCCATTTTCTGTAAACGCGCCGCTGTTTACGCGGCTAAAAGCAACAATCTTATAGAAGCAGCGAATCCAGCCTGAGGCCTTCGTCACGGTTGAGGTGCTCTAAGAAACGCCTCGTATTCAAAGACTATGCTAAAAGTTGCGGCCCACGTAACTGAGCGCAACTAACAGGACATATAGACCCCTATTTTGTCATCGTTTCTTTCCTAGGCCAAGCCTTGCGTCGGCCTGCCCAGACATCAATTGTCGGGTGAAGCTATGTCCAGACGATCAAGTTTATTTTCCGTCCTTGTGCAAGCCTATCGTCGTCTCTCAGAGGATGATCATAAATGCAAGAGAAAGGCCTTGCGCAGTGTTTAATCTAGATACCTTTGGGGGAGGGGGATCCCCCGGATTTATGTCTCCCCAGAGGCAGTAAGATGAAATTTCCAAGAATTCGTAAAAAAAGGTCATCAAATTTTTGTGAGACGAATTCCTGAAAAGGGTCATCAAGTTCTTTGTAGAGCGGTTTTGTTAATTAATATGACGCTCGTTGGTTCCCCCACCCACAAACCTCCCCCTCCCCAGAAGAGGGAGACTAGATTAAACACTGGGCCTTGCGTTCTGGCGCAGAGCAATACAGCCTAATTGTTGATCAAAATCATACCTAAAACTAATGTAGGCTGACGACGGGGAGCAAGATTCAATCGAGATGATGGCAAATAAATTGCCGACGCCCAAACTACAATTATTAACCTAATTTGCGTTGCGAGCGGAATGAAGGCTTAATGGAGATCGATTGTATGGGTTGCTCTTATAGGCATACAGTGTATACATTCGCAACTCTACAGTATGAATTGCATTTTCAGTATAACAAAATTGTATTTCATGTGTTTAACTATAGGCCTAAAGGCCCTAAACTAAAGCATCATCGATTCTTACATTAGGGCTAATGTCTGCAGTTCTAGATCTGTACGCGCGCCCTATAGTATAAGGATGCATATATATATATTACACTGGTTTGTTGAATGTTCCGCGGTGGGCTTGCATTAACCCACCCCGGTAAAAAAAGCTGTAGCAACAAAAACAACACAGCAAATTATTCGCCAAAAATTAAATAGGCCCTATAGCCTATGGCTTAAAAAATTAATGCTGATGCCCAAAACTAATTTTGCCGAACAAGTCTTTGTTTATTCTTTGTCCGGCAATATTTGCGATAAAACAATGGCGTGGAAGAATTGCGTTTAGTAGTCCGCGTGCACTACGTACGCGGTAGGCTACGCCAGAACTTCTAGGCCTACTACATCGTAGACTTACGCAGTCCTAGGTACGTCAAATTGCAGTATAAATAATTACACAGTACGTCGACTCCCGGCCGAATGTGTGATCGACCGCCATTTTGAATACGAGCTCTTACACGTCGATACACCGGAACCCATCACATCAAATATTTTTAAACGTTACAACAACATTGAGGACTACACGCCGATACACCGGAATCCATCACATAAAATATTTTTAAACGTTACAACAACATCGAGGACTTTATTAGAATTAACAATATTATTTTTAACGTTAATTTCAGCTTAAATTTATAATTCAAGAGCTCGTATTCAAAATGGCGTCACCCGAAAAACTAGTCAACGGCTAGCAATGCGAGTCGACGTACTGTGTAATTATTTATACTGTGGTCAAATCAAGGCGTAAACTATTATTATACGAGCTGGTCACGATACCATATTTTTCAATATTTCAAAACGCAATACGTGTTGCTCTTGTCATACGTTATCTGTGGTAAGGCTGACCTTCAGCTTCCGGTGTTCGACCGTGGTTTTGATTGGAGTTCAATATTTTATTTTGATTAGTATTATATAAACTGATTGGGAATGGAATTGCAGATTTGGGAAGGCGATTGGGGTTTGCCTTCTGTGGATCACAACTGCCTCGCTGTTTTGGTAATTATCAGCTTAGAAGTCAGTGCCACTGCATAGATGGATTTCTTTGAACGCATTCTTTCGTGCCCATCAGTTGCAAGCGAAATGAAGAAGATTCAATAGTACGTTACTGCAACGAGTTTGTGAACATACATGGACAATGTCTTGGCTCATTTCACTTAATTCAGTTCACTCATTTCTGGTCTCATTTCCTCCAGTTGGAGTTGGGCATGACCTTGGACTAGGAATTGACCTTTACCTAGCATGTGAGAAGAGTATGTCAAACTTACTTTTATCATCTGCGCCAGATTCGCACAATACGCCGTTCGCTTACAATTCAACCCGCCACGACCCTCATGCATGCATTCATTTGCTCAAGAATTGATTTAGGCAATGCTATGTATGCAGGGCTAACTTTTCCCCCACTGACAAACTGCAGTCTACCTAAAATTCAGTGGCTCGTATGATAGGACGCATACTTAAGTTTGGAATGTCCAGTTTCATGCGGGAGGAGTTGCACTGGTTGTTGATGCACAATGCATTGAGTTTAAGATCTTAATGCTTTTACGTAATTGCCTTGCACGCTGTGCTTCATCTTATCTTAGGGAGTTGTGTGTCTCGGTCTCATCAATTCCTGGCAATAGATGCCTTCACTTTGCTGCACAGGGTGACATGGTTTGTTCCGTCAGTCAGAACATCCACAGTGTAGCACAGAAGCTTTGCCATGGTCAGGCCAACTTTCTGGAATTGGTTGCCTAGCATCGTACAACATGAGCTGCTTGGTCTTTCTTTACCTCTATAATGTAAGCGCTTGAAAACCATTTGGTTTGATCTTTGTTTCCTTTCGTTAGGTTGGGAGCGTCTCTGATGAGTCTCTCTTGAAAAGGCGATATGCAAATATGTGATTACAGTTCAATAGGCTGTTTGCATGTCTTCTCAGATTTCCTTCTTGGCTCTGGACCAGACTCACCCTGGAATTTAGCTTGCACCATTTTGCATAGTAACGATCATTGACTTGTGCTATGAGCCTTATTACAGTGGTGTTATAGAAGTTCTTAGATTAGATTAGAATGTGCGTCGTAGTTTGCACTGCGCTACAGCTGCACAATGGAGAAGGCATCAACTAGATGAATGTGGTTCAGGCAAAACACTCTGCTGTTGAATTACAAAGACCAAGGGATGATGTTCTTAATGTCTGCACGCTGGTTCCCAAAGTCGAGCCAGTGAGTCTGTTCAGTTGGTTGTTTCGAGTGCTGATCATGGCCCCTTCTTCTTCAAGTGGTGCACTTCCAAGTGATGATGTGTAAGGGACCAGAGTCACACAGGTCTAGGTATGTAGGCATCTTCTCATGGTCGATGCATTGGCCACTGAGTTTGTAATTTGCACAAGGCCTTTGTACTGTGCAGGTGAAAGACATGAGAAACAGTTTTGGACATACAAGGCTGAAGTCTCCATTTCTTACAATAGTTGCAATTCTTACTATATGATCACAGTGATCTGTGTTCAAGGGCACCGGCAGCGTGACGCACTGGACGCACGTGCGTCCACCCACCAAATCAAATCCACACAAGAATTAGGCATTGCGTAGATATTTTGACAATTTTGTTGTGTAATTTTGGTTTACCATACAGTATGTATAAATGATATCATAAATATGATATCATATGCATGTGTTATATTGTAATTTTATGAGTCACTCTGAGTCATTTTCAGTGTATGACTACGAGTGGCAGAAAGGGGATGGGTGTGGATGGAAGGAGATGGGAGGGGTGTGCATCCCATTTTTGTAAGCCTGGTGGCGCTCCTGTCTGTGTTCAGTGTTTCCAGAAGTTCGTGAAGCAGCGACTTTGGGACTCAAGATATGTCATTTGCAAAGATAAATTTGCCTTACTGTGTTTGGGGTGGTCATTTATGTAAGTTTACTTTCAACGACCATGCTGATCCCCATATGCACTTAGAAATGTTTGTTCTGAAGGAAGACTTAATTGACCCCCACCCATGGGGAGAATCCTGGTTCAGAAATAGACCCACTTGCTATAGTGTTGTACGCCACTGTTAGACCTGTCAAGGAAACCAGTTGCCATCTTTAGATGTTGATGAAATCTGTTTTCAATTATTGTGTTATTAACCCCTCGCCTGCGAATTTATATGCGTTAACCTATTTTTGGAGATATATCCCCAGTCAGGGGTTTAAAGCAAAGACTTATTTGCAAGATCAGTTATCTGTAGAAGTTGCAGCACTGCAGTAACTAAGTAATCTTTTTGTTTTGAATACAGGCTTATTGCAAGTTTTCAAACATAGCTGTAGAGGTCACAAAGTTAGGAAACCCATGGAAATCACCATCAGGTGAGCAGTCATTGCATTTAGCACTGGATTAGACAATTTTGTAAATTATTTGTGAAAAACACTCCCATAAGCTATCAGGGTTATTGAGCCTTTGACCCAATTCTCCATAAGAGAATAATACTCATCCCTACTGCCTGTAGGTTACCTGGTAAAACTTAAGTTTGAGTGTCCTTCAGCCAGTCACCGAGCAAACAATATGGCTGCACTTGACTGCGAGAGAACAGAGCTACTAGCTCTGTGCAGCATTTGTTAAATAATTGTGTAAATGTAAGCCATTTATATAGCGCCTCTTCAAGGAAAACTCATAAGAGATGTACTTCTGACTAGATTAAACAAGTAGAAGAAGCTCATATTGCAGATGGCATGGAAGGGTGGAAGCCGCTTCAAAATGGCAGACAGCAAGTGGCGTATAGTGTGGATCTGACACAGATTATAAAAGCATGTCTAACGTACTATGTCACATGCTTGGAGAAGGTAAATTCAAGTGTAATACCCAGGCCATACACCAAAGTACAGAGGAGGCATTTAGAAAGCAAAGCTGCAAGTCTGTCTTTTTGAGCTGTCAACGGTTACCAAACCAGACAGATCAGTTGAGTTTTCCAGCATTAATTATAGTTGTAATATGACATTTATAAAGCGCCACTTCAAGAAACAACACATCAGTGGCACTTCCGATCTGAACCAGTGAAATCTCTGTCAAATAATATAAACTTCAGGCACTTGTGAAACTGTTGAAGTGACAAACTGGAGCTTGAGCCACAGCTCTTGGGAAAGGTGTTTCCAGCTGGTGGGTCCAACATAGACAAAGCTTCTGGACTGAGCTATGGCAGTACGCTTACAAGGGACGATCAGGAGTGTATGGGCGGCTGATCAAAGGTGCCATGACCCAGGTGTAATATCCAGGTCATGCATTGAAGTAGAGAAGGAGGCTTCATCTCGGACTAAAGTCTGAGATTAAGCCGGAGGTGGTTGGATGATATCCATGCACAAAGTGCCTCAGGTGTCTCAACCAATTTCTTGGGTAAGAAGACTGCCACTGCAGCTTTGCCATGAATATATGTCGCAAGATCGTCAGCATACTTGTGAGCAACTCCCACAGAGAAAAGATCATGGCTTAGGTCTGCAGGGTAAAGGATATAAAGAAAGAGTTCTGATGAATATTCATGAATGAAAGACATTGTCTGATTACTGTTCTGTTTTTAGGGGAGTTTCCCGTTCTCAGTCACACTGGTGGAGTTGAAACTAAAGTCCGAGAGATTTTCAACGTCCTACAGGTCCAGGTATGATGGACGGTTCTGTAAATAGTTGTGCAGTCTATTGACACAGTATCGATTATTTGTGCTTAGATGTTGGCTTGCCTAACGATGACTTTTTTAGTCATGCATGTATCTGAGGACCCTGCTGTATATGCAGTGCATTTGAGAGGTCCTTACACTGTGCTGTAGTAGTGGCTTCATGCATGCCGGTATATACACACATGCATATGTACATACATGACCGGGTATACATAAAGAAATTTGCAAAATGTCAAAAATTAAAATGGAGTTTATCACAAAATTCCAAAAGCAGCCATTGACAACCAGACTGCCAGAGCAGATCACATGTCAAAAGGACTAGAACTAAAGTAAGTCAGTAAAATTACAAATGCATAATTTTAAAATAATTGGTGAGAAAAGAGAAACTGTACTTTTACAAAATTTCAGTTGGATTGGGCAAGTCCTAAATATTGGTACTAGTAGTTGGTACAAGCCACTCTTCATAGTACTTTTGATTTTATTGCACTTCTAAATGTTTTTGCCTACAAGCCATCTCCCAGGTTGGAGGAAAAGATGTGAATTTCATGGAAATTCTGCATTATTAATGTTATTGATGCTTCCCACCTGAATAGATTTGCTTGTTTAGGGGACAGTTTTATAAAAGACGGTTCTTGCTTCTGTTGTAGACAATAGGCAGTGATCACGACCTGACTGCAAGAGAGAAAGCTGATAATGTTGCATTTGCTTCTCTGCTGGAGGAAAAACTTCTTCCTGCACTTGTGAGTAAGAGGACATTGCAAGTCAGTCTGACACTTTGACAACCGTACTCTAGACTAGTATACTAGTGGTTGGTGCAAGCCACTCTTTGTAGTACTTTTGATTTTATTGCACTTACTACATGCAAGGTTAGTTATTCTGAACCAGTGTGAGACAAGTGTGTGCAAATAACTGTTCGATGGTCATACTCTAGATCTGCTTTGCAGATGTGAATCTGCAGTCGTTGGATTACAAACCTGGCTTGCTACCGAACAGTCCGCCGTACCATACCATTCAGTCTATTATTGTCTTATTTGGCAGTCACTCTCCTATTCTTTGTGCTATGTTAGTTTCTTAATGTCATTCAGATTTATGCTTAAGACTTCTCTGTTTCATCATGCTTAGGCCTACCCACTGTACCGAAACTTCTGGTTGTCTTGCATTGTTTTCTTTTCCTGGTTTAGATCTATCTGTGGTGGGTTGACACTAAGTCCTATGTTGAGATTACGCGGCCATGGTATTCAAGTAGGCTTCCGATTCCACTGAGCTGGTACTTGCCACTGCACAAACGAAATGAAGCAGTTGCCCGGATGGAGGCAATGCGGGGCCGGGAATACATCACAGAAGCTGAACTCGAGATGAAGGTATGTTACGGGTCATGTTAATTTGCTTCTGTAGTTACTTCATATGGAAATTGGTGGTTCTGTTATGGAGCTGCCTGAGGCTTCGTTTATCATGTGTTACCTGTTTACAACCTCTTAATACCCTTTTGTATGCTGTTTTTTCAAACATTTTAAACACAGTCAACACAGATTGTCTGGTAGTTTCTATTAGATGATACTAATTTTATTTTTACTGATAAGATTGATGTCAATTTTTATTGTTTCGTTCTTACACTGTTACATTGTATATTTATTTTTTGCAGTTAATGAAAGATGCTAAAGAATGTTTGAACTTTCTGTCTGCAAAACTTGGAGATAAACAGTATTTTCACGGTGACAAGTATGCAAATTCTCTTCAGTTTTGTCTTAATCTAACAAGTTTGCATAAATTTTAAATTATTGGGTGAAATTATAATTTTTTTACAAATAATGGTTGTAAAAGTTCTATGTGTTACAGATGAAATACCCTTCAACCCTTCATAGACTTGAAGGAAATTTCATCTACGGTATAAATCACAGCAATCATAAAATTGGATGAGATCTATGTAAGGATATAGTCATCCAGTCTAATCTAATTACTTTTATAGCGACCATTTCAGTTGATGGTTGCCTCAATTGAAACCGTAGTCAGTCAGAGTTCACTAGAGAAGCCAGATCAAAATCTATTAAATCAGAGAAATCAGAAGTAAATCTATGGAGCGTAGTTAAACCAAAACAGATTAGTTTTAAGTTTAGTTCTGAATGATGACAGAGAACTGACGGCATGCACAAAACTTTGATCCAGTGATTGAGTGCAATATCACACATTGAAGACACAAAAGGTACTGTGCACTGTGTCGCTATTGGTGGATACATTGCTAACTGGAGCAAGGGTGTGTCACTGATATTGAGGTACCTGTAGTGTAGGTGTTGGATTTTGACCTATAAGATTTTGACCATGCTTCTCCAGTGAATATTTGACTACAGTTTCTCTTAGCAATCATAAGTCAATGCCTTGTGCTTTACGATAGAGGTGCTACAGAAGTCATTAGATTATGTTACATGTAACATGCTGGAGCCGGGAGCACCTCCAAGTAGCCCCCCCTTGAAGCGGTGCTATATAAATACTCAATTGAATGAATGAATGAACATGTACAGTAGTATGAACATTTACTGATTGGTTACACACTCACCTTGGTACATGGAGAGTGTGAGTTTAGTTCTAACTGATTGGTTACACACTCACCTTGGTACATGGAGAGTGTGAGTTTAGTTCTAACTGATTGGTTACACACTCACCTTGGTACATGGAGAGTGTGAGTTTAGTTCTAACTGATTGGTTACACACTCACCTTGGTACATGGAGAGTGTGAGTTTAGTTCTAACTGATTGGTTACACACTCACCTTGGTACATGGAGAGTGTGAGTTTAGTTCTAACTGATTGGTTACACACTCACCTTGGTACATGGAGAGTGTGAGTTTAGTTCTAACTGATTGGTTACACACTCACCTTGGTACATGGAGAGTGTGAGTTTAGTTCTAACTGATTGGTTACACACTCACCTTGGTACATGGAGAGTGTGAGTTTAGTTCTAACTGATTGGTTACACACTCACCTTGGTACATGGAGAGTGTGAGTTTAGTTCTAACTGATTGGTTACACACTCACCTTGGTACATGGAGAGTGTGAGTTTAGTTCTACCTTTTAAGTTAAGAGACTAATTTGACAGATAGAGAGTTAAGAGACCTTTTACAAGTTCCTAGCACACATTTGAATGCTTGTCAACAGATGTGCTGTATAAAATACAAGGAATAAATGTGTAACTTTTCATTTTCTCACAGCACTGTACGATGCAGTGATCATTTTACCGACTGCTTAGGTTCCCTTGACAGTTATAATATTTGGTCGTTTATGAAGTAATTTATTTCTATTATATTCTGAAATATATTATACTGTGCTGCTTCAAGAGAAACTATCAGAATTGCTCATAGTACTCTGTATGTGTCAGGGATAATATATATGATGTTGTGTGGCCTCGAGAGTCTGCTTCGGTTTCAAGATATTGCAAGACATATGGTGCCTTAATCATGTTCTCTGTTATGGGAACCTATTGTTGGTCTTGGTCTCAGTATTGGTCTTGAGGTTATGTCTTGGCTTTTCACTTGGCTGCATCACTTGGCAGGACCACAACTTGAAAGTTAGAAGTGCAATCCCACCAAAAGTTGTGAAATCTTTGCCGTTTGTTGCAATCTACCTGCAATGGCTGGTTTTGTTGGTGCATTTTGTAATTTGTTTCTAATCAAAATAAATACAAATATATACATAAAAACTTATGTGAAATTATGAACAAAAGTAAAGGCATTCACTTGCCACTGGTGTTAAACCACCGCTGTTGAAATGGTCAGACCACTTAAAGCTTCTCTGTGATGGCTATGTTGCAATTATATAATCTTTATTTGTTTAAACACTATTTGAATAGTATTTGTGCTGAAACTGACAGGCAGGACAAAATAAGAATCCAGGTAGGTCAGTCTGGAAAGGTGAAAGAACAACTGATGTGGAATAATTCCTACACCGTAAATGATTCATTTTGAACTTGTGTATGCATACATTTCAAATGATGAACTTTCACTGATATACCTGCCAAGCCGTATTGCTGTCTATATGTGAATTTTGAATTTAATATTGTTTAAATGTTTCTGTGGAGTAAGCATAAGCTGACCAGATCACATCATTTGTGTGATAGTAAAGTGTAATTTTCTGAGTTTTTCAATTTTAGTTACTGTTACGTAATTAAGCATGATCATGTGCTGTGTCTGTAGGGCAACGCTACTCGATGCACAGGCCTTCGGTTATCTAGCTTTGCTGCTCAATGCTCCATTGCTAAATGTTGGACTCCAGAACCATCTGAAGGCATGTCGTAATCTAGTACAGTTCTGCCAAAGGATACTTAATGCCCATTTTCCTCTGTCACCAGAAGGTATGCAAATCACGATTCTTAAAGAATTTACTATTTCTCAGTTCTTTCTATGAATTTCCAAAATGTGTTACTATTAGAATCGTTATTGAGAATCATGAAATAATGTTTGATAACAAGATTGTGTTATACTGAAGTAATGTTACAAAGCTCAATGAAATTTGTGATCTGTTTCCTGAGCCTTTATGGGACTTTGTTGGTTAGATTTTGCTTGTGTGTAAGAGCCCATTAACTGTGACTTTTCCAGTTTTGTGAATATTGTTTTACCTACAGATGAACATCAGTTTAGCTAATCAGCACTATACTTCTGAAAGGTACTCCAAAGGTGCTATATTTAGTGTCTAGAATCTAGATTGTGTCAACGCTCATACGTGCATACATTATACTTGTCAGAATAGGTGTTTTAAATAAGTATGTTGCAAGGAGGTTCTGGTGTACATTAATACGTTGACATTTCAGAACAAGAAAAACAAAGAAAAGTAGCCGAGGAAGCACGCCAAAAGATGGCTGAAGATACGGAATTCCCCAACAAAAGACGTAACATGGTAATCGCAGCTGCTGTTGTCCTTGGGGCGATGGTGGGGTATGCCATCCTCAACGGCCTCATTCAGCTGGAGTTTGTTGATGTCGATCAGAAAGTGCAGAATCACCCTTCGGGCAACGTCACACACATATTAGATGATAAAGAGGAAGAGAGTGGAAAGGCTGAATAACATCTGCGTTAATGTTGTATCGAAGAATTGAATGATACTGCTTTGTTTCAATTCATTTGTTTAATGGCTGAATGTAGATGTATAAGAAGTTGATGTAAAAGTAATAGTACTGTTACAATTGACTAATTACGATAGGTAATATGTTTGTGTTACATTTATAACAAATTATGCTACCAAATGTAGTCATGGTACAAATTTGTAGTGTAATTTCTAAATTTAGTTTCATTAAGAGGTATTGTGTGGATGTGTGGTAATCTAGTGGTTAGCATGCTGGAATGTGAATCCTGAGGTTTCAGATTCAACCCCATGCTAAGACAGGAGGATTCGAGATTTGTGTTTCGTTTGCACCCCGCAGTGAACTCTGCTGTAAATGAGTACATTGAACATAGATCGGGTGGCAAGAGAGGAGACTGACCATCCAACCAAATGTGCCAAGGCTGAGAAATGAAGTTGTTAACACGTCATACCCAGGACTATCATCCGAGTTGAGTTGCTGGACCTCTTCTAAGTACATGTAGCATAATTACTGAGATTGCATAACGTGATTTGGATTCTCACAGCAATTATGTCACACTAAGTTGCATAATAACTGGGACTGTAACTTTAAGTGCCATACCAACGAATGCCTGTTCTGCACAGACTTGGTGGCTCGAGTGATATCCGAACTCTATGTGGTAACCAACCATGGAAGACTACTGGACAGTGAATCGACCGTGTGCCCTAGGCAATGACTACATCATCTGTTCTTCATCCTCTGTGCAGTGCATTCCAGGATCTCTGAACGTTGTGTCATCTGTCGACTCTGGACTCCAATCCATTGATTGGGCTATGCACGGAAGAGTGTGCATGAGCCTGCCACTGGTCACTTCTTGTGTGTTTCGGCACTGCTAATGTACTGATGTACTGCTGTTCTTTTTGACATTTAATATCATTTAGGCTAGCATCAAGAGTGCCTCCGGTTAGTTTCTTTTGAAATGATGCTGAGTAACTCCAATTACAGTAAAATTTAAAGACTGTTTGGTTAGGTTTGTAAGTTGAGAGAGTTGAGTTAATGACTTGAGTAACTTTAACTAGTTGAGCAACTTATGCCATGAAACAGAGTCAAATTTATTACCCAGAATTAAATAGTTGTTAAAAATATTTTAAGAGGATAAAATTGGTTCCATGTCTGTCGTCTAACAACATCTACATTATAAATACCAAAATTAATGTTATAATGTAAGTATTACTTTAAAGTTACTGTCCTTGTAACTAAGTATACAAGATACTTAGTGGTCTAACACTGAGCTACCTTGTTGACTTTAATATGCATACCATTCATGTTTTAATCCTACCAGGAAAAATAAGATCTGCTTCATTTGGCAAGCTGTTTATTCTAACGAAAAAAATTGGTTTACGTGTTGTCTCGCACATAGGCGTAGCCACATTGAGGCAGTTGTCTCCTCTTGCTTTTTTAGATTTCAAAAATTCTCGGTGGGTTGTACTTTCGCACCCCTACTACACCTGGATGTCTCCCGGAGTTGCCTCCTCTTGAATTTAAATCTGGCTACGTCACTGGTCTCACATGCTGGTCCATATCCATGGAATTCACTGCCAGCTGTGAGGGACCTGGTGTACATGTGCTTTTTAGGTGAATTCATAATTAGCATGGTGTAAGTATTAATAATATAAACAAACAGAAATCTCATGAAGTCATGAAAGAAGTGAACAATTTTTGTTATGCTCCTCTCATTGGCCGCTGCCAACTAATGAATATTCATGAGCAATGACTACAAATGGCGACGTACATTTCCAACTGAGGTTCATTTGGCACTTCATTCAACGTAAATTTACCGTAAGGGCTGCTCTTTTAAACTAATGGCTTCAAACCGGCTTAAACTAATTTACATAGGTGGCGAACAGGTGGAAACTAATGAGCAGCCAATTTGCATTTTCAAATTGTTTTTAAACCCTATATGATGGGCGAAGATCTTCCTGGCTTTTCACCAGCTGGCATCGCGCACCTGGGAACGATATTAATCGGGTAGCAGGACTACGCAATTAATAATAGAAGAGCAATGTCATGAAATCACTAGTGAAACTTTTCTGTTGCGCTCCTGTCACTGGCTGCATCCAACTAATGAATATTCATTACCAATGACGTCACTGTTTACAAAATAGTGATATTCAGATCAGGGTTCATTTCACAATTCTACGTAAATTTACAGGAAAGGGTTGGTCTTTAAAACTAACTTTTTCAGACGGGCTTAAACTAATTTACTTAGGTGGCGAACAGGCTGAAACGAATGAGCTTAACAGGTTTAAACAGAGCAATTTACATATTCAAATTGTCTTAAACCCTATAGGACGGGCAAAGATCTTCCCGGCTTTTCGCCAGCTGGCGCCACGCATCCGGGAACGATATTATTTGGGTTACAGGACTATAATATATGCAATCTATATAAATAAAGACAAGACTCTGTCTGTCTGTCACAGCGATCTTTGACCGCGATGCATTTCTACAGCTTTGGACCTTTTCACTCCAAACCTTCACTACTGTCTCGGGGTGGGCATTACACACCCAGTGTGAGGCTTCGCGTCCCCGTTTTCACCGCTACCATGGTGTCCCGGGCCAAAACCTACCCGGCCAATGCATTTTTAGCTGGTAAAAAAATCTTACTCAACCTATTTTCACTCGCCAGATGGCGCCGCCGGGTTAAGCAGCTACAGTACGGATTCGCTAGAGGGATTGAAACTTTCACTGAACTAAACCCGGCTAACGCCGGGTTAAGCAGTGTTTTGTTGCTTATTCGCTAGAGGGATTGAAACACCCAAAACGCCGGGTTAAGCAGCTTCGCGTCCCCCGTTTTGACCGCTACCATGGTGTCCCGGCCCAAAACCTCCGAAACCCGTGCAACGCCGGGTTCACCAGCTAGTTAATAATAAAAATAAACAGAAATTTCTGACGTTACGTTTTTCTTTTAATGACTCGCATTGGAAAATACATTTAAAAATTCTTTTTCAAACACCTTAGGACGGGCAAATATCTAGTTAATTTAAACAAACAGAAATTTCTTACATTACGTGTTTGTTTTAATGACTCGCATTGAAAAATACATTTTCAAATTCTGTTTAAACCGTCTTAGGACGGGTAACGTATAGTCTGATTAATAAAAATAATAACATGAAACTGAGTTCCTGGCACACTCATACAAAACGGAATTATGTTGATATACGCGTGTAATAACTATAAGGAAAAACGCTTGTAGGTAATGTGTTTCGTACACACTGCGCATTACGCCGACATGTAGCATAGGCCTAGGCCTACAATAGGGCGGCAGGGCCAACCATCATGGTTTTGTGATATTGAATGAACATTGGCCCACTGTTGATATTCTGGCTGTGGGATCTGACATGCGTCCAACATTGTTTCTAGGTAGGCCTATATATGTAACTTACCTAAATATCAAGATAGGCCTACATGTTCAAGTATGTGCAAATCAAAGTCTTTGGCTAATTTAAGCAAAAATAGAATGTAGTCAATTTGACGCAATTACGCAAGTCTGTACTAACTAAAATAATGAAAGTGTGGAGTAGGCCTATACAGTTAGGCCTATAGGCCTACACCCTAAATTACGTAAGTCTGTACTAACTAAAATAATGAAAGTGTGGAGTATGTGACGTTCGTCGCTCGAGATCAACTAACCCTTCATCAGACGTGGTACCAATTTGTGTCGGTCTTACCCGAGACGCTGCTTCGTCGTCGGGCTGGGTTCGGCTCCAGCCAACTGACCTTCTGGAGTCGCCCGGGTCACTATCCTGTCTACTTCTGCTGTAGACGAGCGGTTCCCTGTCTCCGCTCTCAATGCCCATTTCTCCAAGAGGAGGTCCCGAGGGTATCGCTTGTTTGCGAACAGTGTCGCTGTCAAGCTCCATCTCACTTTCGGACTCTGCCACTGCCGCGGTCGCCGGGTGGGCAACGTCCTCGTCCTCAGGATGGCCGTCCTTTAGAACAGGGTTCGCTCTCTTGCCGGCAGGAGTCCTCAGCTTCCTGTGAGATCTCTTAGTCAAAGACTTCCTCTTTTTCTCCACCTTAACCGAACCCTCACGTACCATTCTGCATCTCATGACTCTCGAGTTATCGTCAATAGGGGAAAACTCTGAACGTTCTCTTGTCCGAGAGGACAAGGTGTACATCTGACGAGTCGTCACGTCGTGCTGTCTCAAACACGCGAACATCTTGCGATAATATATGCACGTGTGATATTAACGCGGTGTACTGGTCTCACGACACTCTCTTCTGATAGGACAGGTTCTAGGTCTAAAACCTCCCTAACCGCACGCAGAACTGTGTTCCGACCGGCGCACGAGGTGGGCCCTACTTCGCACTTCGGTCAGTTCTCGGGGCTACGTGTTTCGATCACCAAGTTATTTGCTCTGAATAACGATTGGTTTGAATACAAGATTTTCCTGACTCTATCGTTTTCCTGGTCTTACCGCACTGTAATCAGTTGTCGGGCGGTCTTTTTCCGTACTGCGGTCTTTCGGTAACAGTGGTCTTTCCCAGTAACTATTTTTAGTTACCGGGCGATGGAGCCCCTCCAACGCTCCACCGACGTGTCAGCCATCCAAGTGTCACAATCCAAATGTAACGCTGACCCCGTAAGGTTACCAGAATGTCTTGAATTTTGTTCCCAAGAATTTCCGAATTTTGGTTCCCTAACGCAGGTCACACTTACTCCCACAGGTAACCGGACAAGCTTCGATCGCGGAGTTCTTCAAAACCCAAGAGGGAATTTCCTGCCTGTCGCCAAATTTACCCTTATTATCGTTTTTGTACTAAATTGGTTTTTTCAGGTATCCCGACGGTCACTTCACCGAGTGCCGAAGTCGCGGAAAACTCTCCCAGCCGAAGACGCCGAAGTCGCGTAAAACTCTCCCGGCCGAGTACGCCGAAAGCGCGTAGAACTTCCCCTGTGTCGAGTACGCCGAAATCGCGTAAAACTCTTCTCAGTGGATAAAACCAAACACTGTCGGATCTTGGAGTTCTTCGAACTCCAAGAGGGATTTCCTTGCCCGACGCCAAATTCACCCTGGTTTTTGATCTCACACTGAATTGGTTTTCCTGTGTATCAACGGTATCCTTCCCCGAGTATTACTCAGCCGTAGATTTCCCACAATCGGGATCTAGACCGCTTCGCGATCAACTGAGGGATCCAACCCGCCGGATCGGCGCTGTCGGCCCGTCTCCCAACAGTGAACTTCTTTAGCTGTACTCGGGATCGCCTGATTATATTATTCGAACGCCCCTTTCGTCCGTAAATATATTTGTACTAACCGGAAACTCGAACTCTGACTCTGTCGTAACCAAAATCACTCGCCTACCACACTGAGTGCAGTATATTTGAATCGGTAACTGAATCGCTAACCAACAACGCTGTTTAACAGTATTGCTATGTATGAAGAGTCGAACCAACTCTTCACGTATAAAGCAGCACACCGTGAGGCAGGGTATGGTCAACCGGATCACCTATACTTTGGCTTAAAATATATAATCGATCTTCCCTATCACGGTCGTTGCTGGACAGTCGCCTATTGAAATTAAATAAAAATTAAATGATCGATACTGGGCCTTCGCATGTAAAATTAAGAGAAACGATGCTGTTCCCTTCGCATGTAAACTTAAAGAAAACGATGCTATTCGCATAAAATAAATCCTCCCACATACGCACTGTGACCTTGACCGCCACACTCTCCCCACCTTACTTAGATGCGGAGCATCTCTGCCAAAATCGGGGACCTTAATCAAACGTGACAGGAACATCCCCAACCCAGATCCCCTTAGAGAGCAAGGAACCAAATGCACCTTTGGTTATAGGGCGGTATATCAACAATCTCGGCACCCTGCACGTACGCCAAACAACGATGAGAACCGTGATAGCGACAGCCTATTTAATGATGCTTTCGATCCGAACCACCACCCTACTGGCAACCTGTCATACCTGACAAATCGCCAACCTTAACAGGCCCTCTATCGTGAACCTGGGCTCTACCGGACCCCAAGGGCCAGGAGAACTAAAGGAGAGAAAAGTCGCCCACTGTCTCCCGATCTGGTAACCATCGTCGATCAGTCACACCCGGTACCACTTCAAAATCGTGAAAGCAAAATAAAAGCGGACAACAGTTTGTACTGCCCCGCCTCGATCCGATAACCTTTTTATTTTGCTAAAATATATATTTTTATTTTATTTTTTTTATTTTTTTATTTTTTTATATCTTAACTAGTACAAGTTATCATATTTACGCACATGATCTAGGTCCTAACATATGCTTCTATCGCATGATGCTCTATCCTAAATAGCGCACTAAGGTAGCGCACTAAAGTATCATGAAACGGTAACCAAGGAAATCGCGTTGCCCCGAATTTCCTTAACACTCGTTGTTACGAGCATTATACTGTCGAAAAGAAATTCCGTCATCACAAGGAAACGGAAACATGGTTCTCCAATAATTCGCTTGTAGAACCAACGCAATGAAGCGTTCTAGTACTGGAATCTTTACTCGTTTCAGTTCTAACCACTAATCCAATGTTTAACCGAAAACATATCATCAAAAGGAAACTTAAACAGTCATTCACTGACAATCTGTAAAACCAACGCAATTAAGCGTTGTTGGTAGCACAGGTACTGTATGCTCCCAGATACCGCTCAAAAGAAATACTCTCATCAAAAGGGCAACTGAAACATGGGTCTCGAATAGTCAATGAAACCAACGCAATTAAGCGTTCATCTAGTTGGTCCTAGATACACGTCTGCTTCAGAAGGTCACTAACAAGGACTTCTACAGTCGTAGTCATCCATCCAAGCGAGGTCTTCGTCTCGACCGTCGTACAGGTGGCAATTCTGGATCAGCGGTCTCTTCTGGATTCTCTGAAGGTTCCTCTGGTTCATGTTCTGCATTAGGATCTTGAGCCAGGACTGGCCAGCCTACTGTAGGTAACTCAAGATTTCTGTCCCTCTCCGGTAACCAGGTACTCGGAGGTTTACCGTAAAACGGCTTCAATTTATCCACGTGCACAACCATTAGCGTGGATTTCGGACTCTTCTGAATCCGGTACAGACACGGACTGAGCACTTGAATAACCAAGAATGGGCCGGTGTAATAGCGAGCCCATTTTGTCTTCCTTCCACTTCTTAGCCGAGGGTAGTAATAGTAAACCCAATCTCCTTGAGCGAACTTGCTAGGTCTCACTCTCAAATCGTAGGCTTTTTTCCTTCTTTCTGCTACTCTCTTTAACTGTTCTCGTACAAGCCGATACGATCGTTCCATTTTCTCTTTCTGTTTCTCCACGTACTCTTCCATGTCACTGTAAGACGGTCTCTCGAACTCTGTAACTTGGGCTAGAATCAAGTCTAATGGCGTATGGTTCTCTCTTCCCAGGAACAGGAAATTAGGTGTCCGTTGGGTCGCTTCATGTTCAGTACCTCGATATGCCGCCATTACATATGGTACATGAACATCCCAATCCTTATGTCGTTCCGACACTACCTTTCCGATCAACATGTTCAGTGTTCTGTGGAACCTTTCGATCATTCCGTTACCAGAGGGTCGATATGGAGTTGTACGTACTTTGTCAATCTCCATGCGTTTACACAGCTCTTTGAATAACTTCGACTCAAAACACGGTCCCTGATCCGTCAGGATCTGGCGTGGCATACCAAACCTCGAGAACACGTGTACCATAAGCGATTCTGCCACAGTAACGGCCTCTTGGTTTCTGATAGGCAGAGCTTCAGCCCATCTCGAGAAGTAATCTATCGCTGTCAGTATGTATTTGTTGCCTTTACTTGATACAGGATGCGGACCAGTTATATCAATTCCGAATCTCTCCATTGGTTCACCGACCACAGGAGTCTGCATGTAACCCTGTCTTGGAGGTTTCTCCCTTCGATAACGAGCACAGCGATCGCACCTTTGGCAGAACCGTCTAACATCGTCCTTCCAACTCGGCCAATACGCCCGACGTTGCAACTGAGTTAAACTCTTCCGAATCCCGAAATGTCCTCCGGCAAAGCTTGCGTGTGTTAACTGAAGCATCTCTTGCCGTAGAGATAAGGGCACAACTAACTGAGATCGCTCAGCTTTTCCTGTGTTACCCTGAATCCAGCCTCTGTGTAACACTCCTTGCAGGACTTCCAGCTGATTCCAGTTGCTCACCAACACTTTCACCTCTCCGTTAGCAGGTGATAGTTCTGCCTGTGTTGGATGATGCTTCGACTCCTTCCAATCAAGGACCGTACCAATATTGCAATCGCTCTGCTGTTCTCTTCGAAGAAACTCCTTTGTCCAACGGATTTCCTGGCCTGTATCTTCACTGGTAACCTCGGAGCGCGTTACTTCTCCGATCGGACGTGCCCACATCACGTCTTCATTCGTAACTCTCATGGTAACCACTTTAGGTTGTTCCTCACCCGGACCTCTAGACATCGCGTCTGCGTTACCGTGTTTTGCTCCCGGTCTGTGACATATCTCCATGTCAAATTCCTCTATCATCTCTAACCAACGAGCCTGTTGGCCAATCGGTTCCGGTGTTCTGCGTAACCACTGAAGTGCGGAGTGGTCTGTTCTGAGTAGGAATTTACTACCCAGTAAGTACTGACGAAACTCTTTCAAGAAATACACCACAGCTAACAACTCTCGCCTGGTAACGTTATAGTTCCGTTCCGCCGTCGACAAGAGCCGACTCGCGTAACAAATCACTGTCTCTTCTCCTTCTTGTACTTGCGATAACACCGCTCCAATGGCGTATGCCGAGGCATCCGTATCTAGGATGTACTGGCCCTCGTCGTTCGGTAACCCAAGTATAGGTGCGGAAACCAACTTTCGTTTAAGTTCTTCGAAAGCTCCCTGACATTCGTCAGTCCAATGGAACGGTACATTTTTCCTGGTCAGAAAATGAAGTGGTTGAGCTACCACCGCGAAATCAAGTATGAAACGTCGGTAATAGGAGCAAAGACCAACGAAGGATCTGACTTGCCTCAAGTTCCGAGGAGCAGACCATTCTTCTACGGCCTTGATCTTGCTCGGATCCGTCGCGACCCCTTCTTCACTCAAAACGTGACCAAGAAACAATACTCTCTGTTGTAACAGGTAACATTTGGATGGTTTCAGCTTGAGATTATACTCTTGTAATCTCCTGAAAATCATCTCTAGACGTTGCATGTGCGTCTCTACGTCCCTCGAGAACACAATTATGTCATCCAAGTAAACCAGACAGATGTCATAGTTTAGCCCTGTCAAGACTAAGTTCATTAGTCGACAAAACGAGGCCGGACTATTGCACAATCCGAAAGGTAACACTTTGAATTGGAAGCTGCCCCTTCTCGTAACGAACCCGGTCTTGTGTTTGTCTCTTGGGTGCAAGGCCATCTGGTGATAACCTGCTCTCAAATCGAACGTACTGTACCATCTGGCGCCACCCAGGGTATCTAAACTCTCGCGGATAAGGGGTAACGGATGAGCATCTTTCCGTGTCTTCAGGTTCAGTTGCCTGTAATCGATACAGAAACGCATACTGCCATCCTTTTTCTTAACCATTACGACATTGGATGCCCATTCCGATATCGAAGGTTCAATGATTCCTTGTCTCAACATGTCTTCTACCTGACGATCAACTTCCGGTAACATGGAAAGCGGTTGACGTCTCAAAGGTTGCCGAACTGGTTTCTCCTGTCCCGTATCGATCTCGTGTTGGATCACCGAAGTGAATCCGTTATCACTTTCGTTAAGGGAAAACGTTGCGCTGTACGTTAGCACAAGTTTTCGTAACCTGATTCGCTCTTCTTCCGAAATGTCTGCTGGCACTTCTTCCCATAGTCGTTTTAGGGTCTGTTCGGCAAGTGGGTTGAGCGTCTGCTCCGCTACACTGGCCGTTGTACTAATCTTCGATCCAAACCGGTCAATCGTACTTTGCTGCTTTCCTCGGCGTTCCTCCGGATAACCTGGGCCCATAGGCTTCTCCGGATTTTCGCTTCGGTAAGGCTCATCATACGACTCCGTTCTGGCTCGATTAACTGTCACATCGACTACGTTCACTCGCTCCAGCGGACATTCAGTCCGTTTCTTGACTAGCGAATCTCTGTCTCCAACATTCAACATCCTGATCCACACTTCCGTGTCTCTTCCTGTCACCAACGTACGTCCGATTATCAAATCTTTTGATAATTCCATTGGAATGGTCGTCCAATCTTCGTTATCTTTTTGGAAATGCGGGTATACGACCCAAGCTGGAACGTCAACTTCGCTCCTTGGAGGAACTATTATGTCCTCTTGCACAATAACCCTCCGGCACATGGACTCGGTAACGACCTCTTTCAGAGGGATCTTCTCGCTCCCAAGGAAAACGCATCGACTTGCGAAGTCCCATCTTGCCTGATTGGCTTCCAGCCAAGATAACCCCAAGATCACTTCTGTCACTTGGTCTGTAACTAGACAGGGTACAGGGTACACCTGCTTTCCGATCCGAATCTTAAGGTTAGTTTCACCATCCACCTTAATCTGACTTCCATTAGCAGCTAGGAGTCGCTGTTCTGACGGTACTAGCACAGCGTCTAGCACGAAACGTCGTGGCACAAGTGACATTTCACTTCCAGAATCAAGTAGACAGTGTATACGTTTTCCTGCCAGTCTCGCAACCACGTAGGCCACCCTACTGCCTTTGACCAGTCGGTTTTGGGTTTCCTCTTGTATCGGTTCAGCCTTTGTAGGTTCACTGGTACCGGTTGCACCATTCGTCTCAGCGTTTCTCTGAGGACAATATCGCTTCATGTGTCCTTTTCGTTTGCACAAGTAGCATTCGATATCCGGGTTACGCAACCGTGTGGGCGGATAAATCCGTCGCCATCCCACATTCGGTTCGGTTGTCCTCTGATCTCCCACAGCTAGATCAGAACTGTTCTCCCTTTCATGAGGTTTTCTCGGAACGATGCCCAAATTCTGATTTATTGTCACTCGATCAAGTTCTCTTGAAAGATTTTTAATCTTTCGCTCGAGATCTTCTAGACGACGAGACTGTTGCCCCTCAGTGCTCGAGTCTTTTCGGTCTTCCATGGTAACTTTAATTCTCGCGTGTCTCCGGTCTAAATCACCACCTTGTGTCGAAGATCGACCATAGGCATCCAACCTCACCGCATGTTTATACGCCGCTTCGAGGTTAACTGGTTCTCGCTCGCGCACCTTCTGCCCCAAATCTTGGTTTGCCAGTGCATCAATGAAAGCGTCACAAGCGACCGTCTCGACGATATCACTTGTTGGTCCTGGGTATGCCAAAGCCATTAGCCTTCGTACTTCCTGCACTACACTACTCAGCGTTTCTCCGTGAGCCTGCCGGTAAGTGCGAAGTTTCATCCGATATAGGCTAGTTTGGTCATCAGACCCGTACCGGGCCTTAAGCCGCTCAACAAGTTCTCGCCAAGACACGTCCCTCTGTGCACCCATGTCCCACAACAGCTGCGAAGCGGGACCCGTTAGGGCACACATTAACTGGTCTGCTTTTTCCTGATCACTCCACCGGTTGCACCGCGCACAAACTTCGAACTTTGCTAGAAAGGCTGCGATCGCTGACTTGCCATCGTACTTCTCTAGCTTGATTCGTATACCGCGATCCGATCGGTCTTCGCCTCTTGTCCGTGTAACAAGTGATCTCCCGACACTCTTCTTGGGATTTCCTCTCCGGTTGTCCCCATCGTTACTCCTGGAATCGTTTTCCTCGTCTGTCCTCACCACTGACCGGTGCCGACTCTGTCCCCTCAGAGTACCCAACGTCTTCCCTGTACGCCACTTAGAATACATCGTAGTCATCTCTCGGTCGCCTGACGTTGCACTGTCTTCATCAGAGATGTACTCAGCCGGTCTCTGACCTTTTCTACGAGGCTCACCACCTGCGTAGTCTTTGGACTCCGATCGTTTATATTTATTGCGAGAGCTCTGAGAGTTTCCGTTGACGAACGTAACTCTTCTGTCTTCTTCGCGAATATCTCTTTTTCCTGACTCTGGCGGTCTGTCAGATTCGTCGTACCTAAGACAATTACGACTTCTCGAATCTGGTTTGTGCCCTTTAGAGTACCGCTCGTGGGTCTCATCCCAGGCCAAATGATCTCTGTCTCTTCCCATGTTCGATTCTCTCTCGGTTTCTCTATCAAGTGCCTGTTTTAAACCGCGTCTCTCGTACTCTGGTAGACGTTCCTTACCATACGTCTCCCTTTCAGTTTTCTCATAACTCTCGTGCCTTCCTCGTTGACGGAGGTTTTTCCTGTCAAAGACTCCGGTTCTCATGGCCTCTTCTGGACCAACACTATCGGTGTCTGAATCCGAAGAACTCACTGACGAACGTAATTTCGCCTCAACCCTTCCTCTTGTCAACAGACGTTGTCGACTCGATTGCCTTGCCGTTTTACCGTGTGACTCTCTCCCGCTGTCCTCGGGAAGATAGCGGCTACGTAACTTTTCCGAAGTTCCCGAAAGCGAAACTTCCTCACGTGTCTCTGTGTTGCCTCGGCTCCGTGCTGGCTCTTCGATCTGCAGCTTCCCTCGGCGATCCATCTGGTAACCTGGGCCCGTAGGTTTCCCCGATGTCTCGCGTCGGTAAGACTTCGCATGCTGAGCAGCAGGAACAGACAGTTCTTCAAGCTTCGAACTCATCATTGCCACACTCTGTCGCAGGTAAGACATCTCCGCTTGCCAATCTACCTCATCTGTCACAGATCTTGGGCGACCTTCTTCCATGTTGGTAAACGGTACTCGATTGCCTTCGTTTCGCTGATGCGCCACGATGTCACCACTCGTTTTCTGCACTACGGCGTCACCCCGCGGTTTCAGGCCTGTCTCAATGTCTCTTGGCCTATCACAAGCCTGTCTCGACTGTACAGGTTGCCTGCCCCGTACAATACTAGGTACTTGAACCTGCACAAGGTTCCCCGATCTATTGTCGAACGTTCTCTCATGTATTATACGCGGAACTCTATTGTCGTCGAGTGGTTTGGACCTGTCAAACCTACTCTCACCAACGGTCTCTCGCCAGTGTGTGAATGTCTCGTTATTCACATCGTTCCGTACTACCTCAGTAGTCTTTGGAACGGTTATCAACCATCCGTTATCCTCATGGAAACCTCTTTCACGCCCACTGCGGGTTCCAGCTTCCGTTTCAAATGCACTGGTTTCGTCAGGTGCACCCGTTTCATCAAGCAACCTTCGTTTGCTTTTCCGTTTACGTAACTTTGGACGCGCGCCTCCGTGCTCACTATGGGGCACTTCATCCGACTCGTCCTCGGTATCTTCCTCACCTTGCCTGGTTCTGTGACAAGAAAACGTTAGTACCCCACTTCTGGTACCAGTTTGTGACGTTCGTCGCTCGAGATCAACTAACCCTTCATCAGACGTGGTACCAATTTGTGTCGGTCTTACCCGAGACGCTGCTTCGTCGTCGGGCTGGGTTCGGCTCCAGCCAACTGACCTTCTGGAGTCGCCCGGGTCACTATCCTGTCTACTTCTGCTGTAGACGAGCGGTTCCCTGTCTCCGCTCTCAATGCCCATTTCTCCAAGAGGAGGTCCCGAGGGTATCGCTTGTTTGCGAACAGTGTCGCTGTCAAGCTCCATCTCACTTTCGGACTCTGCCACTGCCGCGGTCGCCGGGTGGGCAACGTCCTCGTCCTCAGGATGGCCGTCCTTTAGAACAGGGTTCGCTCTCTTGCCGGCAGGAGTCCTCAGCTTCCTGTGAGATCTCTTAGTCAAAGACTTCCTCTTTTTCTCCACCTTAACCGAACCCTCACGTACCATTCTGCATCTCATGACTCTCGAGTTATCGTCAATAGGGGAAAACTCTGAACGTTCTCTTGTCCGAGAGGACAAGGTGTACATCTGACGAGTCGTCACGTCGTGCTGTCTCAAACACGCGAACATCTTGCGATAATATATGCACGTGTGATATTAACGCGGTGTACTGGTCTCACGACACTCTCTTCTGATAGGACAGGTTCTAGGTCTAAAACCTCCCTAACCGCACGCAGAACTGTGTTCCGACCGGCGCACGAGGTGGGCCCTACTTCGCACTTCGGTCAGTTCTCGGGGCTACGTGTTTCGATCACCAAGTTATTTGCTCTGAATAACGATTGGTTTGAATACAAGATTTTCCTGACTCTATCGTTTTCCTGGTCTTACCGCACTGTAATCAGTTGTCGGGCGGTCTTTTTCCGTACTGCGGTCTTTCGGTAACAGTGGTCTTTCCCAGTAACTATTTTTAGTTACCGGGCGATGGAGCCCCTCCAACGCTCCACCGACGTGTCAGCCATCCAAGTGTCACAATCCAAATGTAACGCTGACCCCGTAAGGTTACCAGAATGTCTTGAATTTTGTTCCCAAGAATTTCCGAATTTTGGTTCCCTAACGCAGGTCACACTTACTCCCACAGGTAACCGGACAAGCTTCGATCGCGGAGTTCTTCAAAACCCAAGAGGGAATTTCCTGCCTGTCGCCAAATTTACCCTTATTATCGTTTTTGTACTAAATTGGTTTTTTCAGGTATCCCGACGGTCACTTCACCGAGTGCCGAAGTCGCGGAAAACTCTCCCAGCCGAAGACGCCGAAGTCGCGTAAAACTCTCCCGGCCGAGTACGCCGAAAGCGCGTAGAACTTCCCCTGTGTCGAGTACGCCGAAATCGCGTAAAACTCTTCTCAGTGGATAAAACCAAACACTGTCGGATCTTGGAGTTCTTCGAACTCCAAGAGGGATTTCCTTGCCCGACGCCAAATTCACCCTGGTTTTTGATCTCACACTGAATTGGTTTTCCTGTGTATCAACGGTATCCTTCCCCGAGTATTACTCAGCCGTAGATTTCCCACAATCGGGATCTAGACCGCTTCGCGATCAACTGAGGGATCCAACCCGCCGGATCGGCGCTGTCGGCCCGTCTCCCAACAGTGAACTTCTTTAGCTGTACTCGGGATCGCCTGATTATATTATTCGAACGCCCCTTTCGTCCGTAAATATATTTGTACTAACCGGAAACTCGAACTCTGACTCTGTCGTAACCAAAATCACTCGCCTACCACACTGAGTGCAGTATATTTGAATCGGTAACTGAATCGCTAACCAACAACGCTGTTTAACAGTATTGCTATGTATGAAGAGTCGAACCAACTCTTCACGTATAAAGCAGCACACCGTGAGGCAGGGTATGGTCAACCGGATCACCTATACTTTGGCTTAAAATATATAATCGATCTTCCCTATCACGGTCGTTGCTGGACAGTCGCCTATTGAAATTAAATAAAAATTAAATGATCGATACTGGGCCTTCGCATGTAAAATTAAGAGAAACGATGCTGTTCCCTTCGCATGTAAACTTAAAGAAAACGATGCTATTCGCATAAAATAAATCCTCCCACATACGCACTGTGACCTTGACCGCCACAAGTATACACCCTGCATTACGATAGCATTCAACGTGGAACATATATGTATAGGGGCCTATACATTCTTGGTTTTGTGACACTCAATAAAAAATTTTTTTAAATAATCTTCGTTTAATATTTTCAAACTGACAATTAGGGGCCCTACGCAGTATTACAAATCAGTATGAACGGATGATCACAAGTTATTACAGGAGTCGAATTTTAACTGTATACGGCAGCCTAGCAAGGCGCCCATCACGTCCTACATCTCATTTTCATAAACACACCTCGAGAATTGATAGGCTGAGTGGACCTTGGGAGGGTTACGAGAGGCGATCCCGCTACCTAGGCCCTACTGCATTTCACGCCAGTGATGTTACCACTACTCCATGGGCCCCCCATTGGTGTGCTCAGTTTTGGTAGGCCTATGTATAGTGGCTGGGAATGATTCCGTGTAGCAACCCGAGACCTTTGGTTGCACAATCATTGATGAAGCATTGCACTCACGTGTCTGTGTCACAGCACAATAGTCTATAATGTATGGGAAGGAAACGGCAAGCCCAGCGATCGTGATCTGTTGCCATCCGATGTGACTTAAGATCCTGCTGTGTATTTTCATCTAGCTCTCCTGGTCTGTTCTGGGTAGCAGCAGTGTTTCACTCGCACGTAGTAGTACGCTGCTGCCTACATAGGCCTACATCATAGGCTACATGTTCTGATGATTTTCACCTACTTGTAGGCCTACCATACATGTGCACACCAATCTCTGCTAGGCCTACCAGCCATTGCTTCCGCTGATGTTGCTCATCTGCTCTTTGGGTACAGTCGTTAGCCAACGTCAACAGTTTCCATTTAAAGTCTACCCATTCAGACTGTTGACATCCTATTCTCTATTCTCGCGAACTCTCTGCAGTCTCTGGATAAATTTTGTTTCCACCTTCCTTCAGCCTACTCCGAACGAGTTCAGCGTGGCCCAAGTGACGTCATGTTTCATGGCGTCGAAAGTTTTCTGGAATTCTATGAAGCAGTTAAGGGCTCAATGAAAGGTAATAAGCGTCTCATACAAGCTAGCAAACTGTCTTTAAAACTTCACAGATTTATTTCCCTTGGGCAAAATGACTGATCTCTGAAAATCGGTTTAAGAGAAAACACTTATTAGCTATGAGGGCACTTATGAAGGCGCTATATAAAATACGCATTATTTACCTCCGTCTGTGACAGATGGCGTACTCGCTGTTTTAGAGACCGGTTTAAAAACGATGGTTGTTAAGAATCCGTTCTGTTGGCGTAAATATTCCTTGAACTAGTTTTGTTTCAAGTTTATTTCTCTGCAAATGGTAAGCATTCTGTATATTTGGGCAACTGAAAAACGTCCATTTATTGTGCGTTTGCTTAAGTTTTAAGCGGGTAATGCTTTAGTTTTGGGTCTGGTCATGATCATAATTTCTCGGAGGATGACGAATGCAGTTTAGCCGTGTGTACCTCTGAAACTCATTATTGATGATGATGATGATGATGATGATGATGATGATGATGATGATGATGACGATGATGATGATGATAGTGATTATGATGATGATGATGATGATGATGATGATGATGATGATGATGATGATGATGATGATGACGATGACGTTGACGGCGGTGTTGATCATGAGTCGTTATTGTTTACTCAGATGTACGTAGCTGCTATTCTGCGTTGGGCAACAGCGGCAACCTGCTGCTCAAAATTTCCGTTATCTTCATAAAGGCTTGCGTGGCTTTTGGTATTTAGAATTTATGGATTATTATTTAACAATTGGGGAGACGGCGTCATAGAAGTTGCTAGCGAAGATTAGGTAACAAGTGGTTATAGTAAAACATTATGACACAACAGCCATCATATTGATCAAATCAGTGATAAATAATGATGCTGTTACTGTCACTTCTGCTGCTGATGATCATTGTTGCAATGTTGCTATATCGTAATTATTGCAACAATTAGACGTTCCACTGTAGTAATATAGTGGTTTGTTTTTTGCCATATATCAGCTGTTAAAAACTGAAAATAATGAATGCAGTGGTAACCTCTTTGACCCTCATTACCACTGTTTCGTTAAAGAAAATTGAACTCTGTGCCTTTATGAATTTCATTTGATGTACTGTAATGCGATAACATTATACAGAGCTCTGTTACACACAGCCTGGACACAGTTTATACAAATTTCACCATGAAATATAAATGCAATACTAAGCATATTAGCCAATTTAATGGAATAAAATTTAATCCACAGCGCCTTAACAGAAGCTTTGCCAGTGAGCCAATGAAATTAATCATGACAGTGGAATATAGTGCTTCTTGATGTACTATGCCTAAAACCTCTTGCTTAGCTATACATGCACATTCACACACATGAACACACACATTCAAGCACACACATGTACGTACATTCGGACACATGCACACTTTGAACAAATAGCTATCATGATCAGTAAAAGCATCATATAATGGTAAAATAAATAAAGGTAACACACTTACCATGATGACTCATTACCATCATTAAATCACTTGTTAATTATTGAAATCAATCAAGTACTTAAGGTCATCAGTGAGCAAGTAATGCTTTAATGACTGGAGAAGTGACCATTGGCAATTTGGGGTACTCAGGTGTAACCAAGCCATTCAGAAGTTGACAGCTGGCAGCTGGTCTTTGTAAGTGATGGGTTCAGTCGACTCACAAGAGTTTACTTTGATAGAGTGGGACACAAGGGTTGAACCAGGAACTACCAATAAATTTGTCATGAAAATGTTAATTGGTTCCTGCTATTGTGTTCAGCACTGCCATTATTTCTAACTACGTGAGGTTAGTTGAGGTAATTGCTTCTTTGTAAAATGACTCTGTCCACAATTAACAAACATACAGAGAGACAAAGATAAACAAAAAGACAGAAGTGCAAACAAACAGACAAGTGGAGGTGAGTGGGCAGACACAGAAAACAAGGACAGACAAAGAGAGACAAAGACACATACATACAAATAAGTTGAAGTATATTTGAAGACCTAGCTTTAAGTAAACTCCAGTTACTGATCTGGACAGAATTGCAGGTAGGCGGAGAGAGAGAGAGAGAGAGAGAGAGAGAGAGAGAGAGAGAGAGAGAGAGAGAGAGAGAGAGAGAGAGAGAGAGAGAGAGAGAGAGAGAGAGATGGAACAGATATGCAAACAGTTAAGGAAACACACAAGCACACTGAAAGGCAGACAGAAAAGAGGCTTTAGGTCAAGTAATGTGGATACAAAGTTCACCTTTAATTGATAATGTGGAATAGGTTGAGCATGAAATCTGATATTATCAAATGATTTCTGTATTGTCATTATCACAGTGCACAAGGCATCAATAGATGGTTGCTTCAAGTGAAGCCAGACATGCAGTAAATGTTTTGATCAATTGATAAGCGTGGTCAAAATTTAAATAAGCTGTGATGTTCGCAAAATCATATCTTTATGATGTAATGTAGCTGAATGCTGATTTTGAGTTAATTCAATTGGATAGAAGAAATAACAGATCTATGTGAATGTGTTTGATGATCATGTGTTACATAACTTAAAACATTTCAGTACTGAGCTGATGTGATTCTGTGAATTTGGCTAAAATCCATATTGATAGAGCTGTAGGTGAGTCATATTGCAAAAATGACTATGCGATGGGTGAGTGATAGGTGATGAGTTCAAATGTTCATGTGAAATAGCAGAGGTGATATGAACTGATTTTAGCAGTATGTACAATGCTGCATAGATCTATGAAAACTTGAAGAGCTTAATCGTGTTATAGAGTCATGAAAGATTTTGCCATTTGAGAGCCTAATTGTGTTAACAAATGTGAAAGAAATGTCAATTTGAGAGCCTAATGTTATTAAAAATCAAATAACCATGTGTTGCATAAGCTGGATCCTATTCATGCCCTTCTGTGTTGCATAAGCTGGATCCTATTCATGCCATAGTGTATTGTATAAGCTCGATCCTATTCATGCCCTTCTGTGTTGCATAAGCTGGATCCTATTCATGTCCTTCTGTATTGCATTTATAAGCTGGATCATATTGACATATACATGCTCTTCTGTGTTGCATAAGCTGGATCATAATCATGCTCTTCTGTACTTTATATGCTGGATCCTTATCATACCCTTTTGTACTGCATAAGCTGAGTCCTTTAATATCGTGCCCTTCTCTACTACTGCATAAGCTGGATCCTAATCATGGCCTGCTGTACTGCATAAGTTGGATCCTAATCATTCCCTTCTGTACTCCATTAGCTCCTACGTCATCACCTTTGGTCTTCATCCTGATAAGATATTTGGGCTGCAAGATGCAAGGTGATCTCTCTCCTCCCGGATTCTATTGCATATTGGATTGCAGCTCAGCTAGTTGGCCATTATTTTCTTTTCTTCAGCCGTTGCGGCAGCTGGGCTGAGCTCCCTGGCCGTATGCAGGAAGATGCAAGCTGGGAATCTCAGCACAAAAGGCCTCTGTTGGACAGGCAAGCAGACCAGAGCCAAACAGAGATAGACAAACAGAGAGACAAAGACAGAGCTAGACAGACAAAGAAAGTGGCAGAAAGCAACAGATAAAGAGCAAGATAAACAGACAAAGACGGCCAACAAACAGAAATTGAAGGAGGCAGAGAGGGGAAAAGGCAGATAAACAGAGTCAGATATGAGATAGATTTAAAGAGGGAGCCAGAGAGAGAGAGAGAGAGAGAGAGAGAGAGAGAGAGAGAGAGAGAGAGAGAGAGAGAGAGAGAGAGAGAGAGAGAGAGAGAGAGAGAGAGAGAGAGAGAGAGAGAGAGAGAGAGAGAGAGAGAGCAGTGACAGACGGACAGCTAGACACAGATAGAGTATGTGTATCCTGTGCCAGGAAAGAAACTGATGGCTGCCTGGGTTTTGGGAGGCTGGGTCTGATTGTGGATGCAGCCGCAGGTGTGTCTGGAACAAAGAGGGGGCTGTGGAATATAGTGCTTCTTAATCTATGTATACTATGCCTTAACCACTTACATAGCTATACACGTGCAGACTTACATGCACATTCACACACATTCAGACACACACATTCATGTACGTACATACTGATGCATGCACACTTTGAACAGTACACACTTTGAACAATACGTCATCATGATCAGTAAAAGCATCATATAGTGGTAAAATAGATAAAGGTAACACACTTACCATGGTACCTCATTACCATCATTAAATCACTTGTCACTCTTGGCTTTGCATCTCTCCTTGGTCTGTGGGCACATTCATCTGTACCTCAGATCGTTTACTTTACACAAGTAGCAGGTGCTTTAAATAAATAAACTTGTTTACCTGCCACTAAGATATTTCTCAAAGGCATTGTTCCAAGGTCTAATTATCATTAGCCTGAGGTGCAAACAGGATCACAGGCTGAGGTGGGAATGGGATCAACAAACAATCCAGTGATGATGACACCTTTTAATCTCTCACCTTTTGTCTGTACTCGTTTACCGATTTACTTCTTGTCAAATCAGCTCAACTTCTTTATTACCAGCCTGAAAATTGGCACAGTTATTCATCTTGATTAAAAACTGAAAACAAAAAGTTTTGGTTTTTCGGTTAACCCTTTTCTGAGATATGGGCCACTGAACTTTGACTGCAATGCTTTGATTTGCATCGATGGGTCAAACAATCTTGGGTCTTTTATATTGCACCTAGAGGGATTATATAAAATTGATACCAGTTCGAAGGTAGGTAATGGTTCTGTTTTGACACATTACCAAGGATCATTAATACTTATTTACAGCAACTAAGCAATCTTAGCCTGTTAACTTTGAGCTGGTCAGTTTGACAAACCAAACCTGATTTTTTTATAATCAGCAAGGTGTTGTGAACAATAGGTTATTAATGATTTATTAAATAATGCACGCAATTCGCGCATGGGTCACAATGGTGTCGTATTCAGCACTGATGTTTTTGCTGTAGTCGAAAATATGATATTAAAAATTTGTGATTTCTTTTAACTGTAACACCTACAAAGGTAAACTCGTTACTAAGGCTGCATTAAAGTAAAAAGACCCTGTGTGATCAGTTACCATTTGGCGGCCTGAGGTGTCTTCTTCCGTTGTTCAAATGTTTGGTGGCGTAATGGTTGTTCAAATGTTTGGTGGCGTAATGTAGCCATGTGACTGTTGCTTCGTTTCTAGTTTTGCAGCAGCAGCTGTCATTTCCTGGGCACTCAATCAATATATATACATGGGCGTCTGCAGGAATTTTTGTAGGGGGCAAAATTTTTTAGAGGGGCAAAATGACGTTTTTGCATTGAATAGCTATTCATGAACACAGAACACATGACAACTTTAAAAATAAATAATGGCCAAGGACTTTACCTAAATAGTTAAGTGTTTTTCGCTTTTTTTTTTTGTAAAATATTTGCAAAATCAAGGGGGCAGATGCCCCCTTGCCCCCTCTAGACGCCCATGTATATATGTATTTTCATTGTTGGTTGAAGATTTGTTGTCAGGATGTCCAGACACGATGTTAGGATTTTATGAAGCTGTGGATAACAGAAATAATGAAGCGAGTCCGTGCGGATGTGGAAATATCACTTCAACCTCATTGAATCTGCATATGTTTGCAAAACGCACACCCAAGCCACCACTGCCCATCATACTTTGCTGTAATGTGGCCATGAGTTTGAGTTCTAGCAACTATAAAGGCAATTGACTTATCACGTCTTAGATTCTCATTTCTTTGTGACACTCTGCACGTTAAAAATGTTCATAATATAATAATAATTTTAAATCTGCTGCTCAAAGGATAGCTTCTTGTTTGTTATCCTGTGAGGTAGCATCTATAGAGAATTTGACAGTCGATATATAATATTATCTGTCTGAGCAAAGAAAAACAACTGATGTTGAGTCATAATCTTTTTGTCATGTGGCATCTTCAGACTTGCTTGAGCCACACAGCGTTTGGCTGTTCGGCCTACTGCTGTGCAAGGCCTCTTGCTATGTGATGTAGCAAAAAGTCCCATTCAACCTGCATGACAAAGTCGTTTTCATGACAATGTAAGTTTTAACAGGGTTTTTGTGATTCTTATACTGTGCTGCAGAGCGGTCTGAGGAGATCATTTTACATGGCTGGCTTTAGTGTTCTCTAAGAAACTGGATCAAGGTTTTCAGGAATAGATTAACTGCAAAAGTAGCATGTTTATTGTTCTCTGAAATTATAAAAGAAGCTTATACGCTTTAGTTCATTGGTGTCAGATTCACCTGTCTGCATTTCGTAATAGTACAAAAATGAGTCAGTTGTTGCTTGGAATGACTGCAGCATCTTGGACAACAAAACTATAATTTTTGCATAATCTGCAAAAAGTAGAAATACTCTGGACAGCATAATATTCTTACTCTCTTGAAAAATGTTGACTGCTGTTTTCTAATGCTGTTGGTGTTTCATGAGGGAGAACTTTTGTAAGCAGACCAAGAAATTTGCAATAAAGTCATGAATAAGACAATATCTTTGCTTCAAGGGTTGATCAAGGGTTTTCAAGGGTTTTAACTCCTCTGAATAGCCTATACCAGTGGTCACCAACCCGTGGCTCGCGAGCCGCAAGCGGCTCTCGAAAAGTTCTTTGGCGGCTCTCGAGAGCTTCCCTGAAATGACATTTTCTACGTTACGAAATAAAATTGCGCTATAAAAATGGACTTTCTCTGTTGCTTGAGGTCAAAATTCTAAGACGTTATTGATTTTTGTGTTGGTCCATATAATTATAATGATTTTGTTGTGCTCCATAATTCGACTTATAACCATGGCGGCTCCCAAAACTTTCTAGAACTTCGCAATGCGGCTCCCAAAAGTTGCTAAACTTCGCAATGCGGCTCCTCACCGAGAAAAGGTTGGGGACCACTGGCCTATACTGTGAGCGGAGCGTTATTAATTCTCAGATACGGTATGATGTTCTCGTCTGTGGTGGTCCACTGTTTATGCTCAGTCCAGCTGATCATCTGCTCATCAGAATGAGCTTCCTGTGTTCCTGCAGCTGGCTAACACATGGACATTCCTCACTTGAACCAAAGAAGCAAATTATATATGGTGGCTGTCAAAACTAACTGTGCTATTTTTAACTGAACAGAACATGACAAAAACGGAAAAACTAGTATTTTTAGACTTGAACTTTCTTGATATTGGAGTTTTAATTAGAACGTAAAGCATTAAGCACATTACAATAATCACACCTTTTACGATTAACAAATGACGAAATTTAAATTTTGTTAAACAAGAAGTAGTAAGCCAAGAGCTAAGATAATATTAAATTTGAAGCAATTCCCAGTAAGCATATGGACATGTTATATATAGGCTCTGAAGGGTTGTATACAAATGTTCAAATGGTATTCCTAAAACTTAAATCAACAGCATTGCTTTGATTTTTGTGCTTTCACGAATTGAGAGCAGTATTCAATGACTTGCTAATTAAACGACGGGAGTGACTACTTAGAAAGTTTCATCAGTTGCTGATTACATTATGCTAATTACATGGAAAAAGAAAATTTGGTTTGTACAGACTAACCAGGTCAGGGTTGATAAGCCAATTTTTATAAATAAGTATTAAGGATTATTGCCATTATGCCCAAGTATGGGCGGCGATCCCGGGGGCTCGAGGGAACAAGACCCGCACCTTTAAAAGTAGCGGGGGAGACACACCATACAGTTGTCCCCCAAATTTGGAAGAATCACGAAAAAAAGGTGAACAAATTTTTTCGTGTGAGCGTGAAAAACAATTTTCACCTCTATTTTGACCAGATCAGTTCAAAACTTTTCCATGTCCCCTCTACCTGTCAAACAAGATCGTCGCCAATGTGCCCAAGTAGTAGAGCTTTCATATACCCTCATCTTGGCATAGATATTATCCCTCTTGGTACTATTCACCCCTACAACCCAGATACAGCAGTTTAACCTTTTTATTTAGATCAAAGTTTAATGGCCCATATCTTGGACAAGGTTTGACCCAAAAGTTTAAAGTGTGGGTTATTAAATTTTTTGTCAAGTTGAGTTACTGTTTAGATTTTCAGCAAAATTGGAGATCTATGGTCATGTCAGGGGCTGTGTTTATTTACAATGGAATGACTCTATAAAAAGATGGAGGGCTGAGTGGGCACTTGTTTAAGTGGCATGATATTTGCTATGGATGGTCACCTATCATTTTCTAACCAGACTCGGATTTGCTTACCTCTTATATGTGCATGTCAGCTCATATCAAACAAAACCAAAGCATCCATCTGCTTTATTGTGTCATTATACTGTGTCACATATCTGCTGACAATATGTCAACATTCTTTGCATTTTATGAACCTGCTTTAAATTGCAAATTTGCAACTACAACAATTATGCAAAACGGTTTTTAAAAATAGAAAACTGGAATCTGTTGCAATTAGGCAAACTATACACAAGTGTCGGCTCATGAGGATAATGTCTGACAGCTGCAGACATCATTCTGCTTCCCTTATATTTTTATAGTATGTGGAAAATTGCTACTTAAGCCACAGTCCTACACAGTGTGCTACGTGCTATATTCAAAATAAAGAGAATAATAAGAAGGCCATGACTGCTGGATGTAGAGTACATGTAAAGACATTACAAGACTTGGACTAAACATAAGAAAAGAACTGGACTTGGAAGATGACCAAACAGAGTGAAGGTCCTCAACTATTGCCACCAAGTGCAGTGGCAGGTATCAACTGGCACTGGGGAAATAATATGGTTTAAGGACTTCCTCAAGATCCCTGAATATTGACTTTCTATGAGCACTGGCTGTTATATGGCAGAATTATATATGCTTATATTTGCACAATGTATAAAATATAAGTGTATAATGTCCAATGATACATTATGAATATGTGTATATTATATGTGTATATATGTATTTATAATGTAAGTATATATGTGTATGTTTGTATAGTATATATATATATTTATATTTTATATATATGCATATATTTATTCATGTGGGTCATCAACAGAACCTGTTGCCAGATGTTCGGTAGCTGTTGGGTGTGATCCTGTGAATGAATGAATGATCTCTATTCATTTTGGTCGTTTGTCAAGTCCAGTGTTTTAATCTGTTTAGTCCAAGTCTACTTTTATATTGTCTGTCCATATATCATCATCATCATCATCATCATCATCAGCAGCAGCAGCAGCAGCAGCAGCAGCAGCAGCAGTTCCTGATGCCAGCCATTTGGCAGCGATGGGTACGAGCAAATGATCTCCATTGTCCTCAGTCATTTGTCTTATCCAGTGCTTCGTTTAAAATTAGTTGAGAGGAGCTGTGGACATGACATTACCCAAAGTTTTGTTATGTCCTCGTTTATGTTGTCCATCCAGCGCAGTCTTTCTCTGTCTTTGTTTCTCTTTCTTTCGTGGTGCATTGTGTGGAATTCGGTCAGCTGGCATTCTTTCCACATGTCCAAACCATCATAGTCTTCCCTGGACGACTTTGTTTAGCAGAGTTGTTTGAATACCTAATAACTGCCTTATGTCATATTTATATTTTTCTGTTGTCTTGAAATCCCTGAAATTTTCCACAGTGAACTCATTTCTGCTGTGAAAATTCTTTTCTCGTCTTACTTAAATTACATTGTCCAGCATTCTGGTCCGTATAATAAGGTCGGATGTATCATCGTCTCTTAATTTTTGTCTTGGTTTTCTTTGTTATTCCTCTGCTTCTCCATATCCTGCTCATTTTTCCCAATTGCTTGTCAGGTGCATTCTATTTTCCTTTGTATATCTTTTTCACTGCTGCCATTTGCGGTTATTAGTCCTCCAAGATAGACGAATTGTTCTATTGCTCAATAACTTCTCCTTGAATGCTGATAGTTTGCTTTTTATCAACAACCGTTTGTTTTAGTTTTCTCTGTGTTGATCATTTGGCGGAATCTTCTGCGAGTTTCATCTATCTTTGCCATAATATCCTGCAGTTCTGTTCCGTTTCTAGTGAGGAGGCCAACATCGTTTACAGGAAATTATTCACCAGCCCTCTATTTAATTTGATTCTGCCCTATTTGATACTTAGGCTGTCAGTACTGCTTCTAATGCTGGGTTAAATAGGTGTGATGATAAGGTGCGTCCTTGTCGAACTCCAGTTCTGTGGGAAAGTATTCTGTGATTTTTTATCTACTTTTATGGCACTTGGTGATATTTGATATATACCTATATGGCAGAATTATATATGCTTATATTTGCACAATGTATAAAATATAAGTGTATAATGTCCAATGATACATTATGAATATGTGTATATTATATGTGTATATATGTATTTATAATGTAAGTATATATGTGTATGTTTGTATAGTATATATATATATTTATATTTTATATATATGCATATATTTATTCATGTGGGTCATCAACAGAACCTGTTGCCAGATGTTCGGTAGCTGTTGGGTGTGATCCTGTGAATGAATGAATGATCTCTATTCATTTTGGTCGTTTGTCAAGTCCAGTGTTTTAATCTGTTTAGTCCAAGTCTACTTTTATATTGTCTGTCCATATATCATCATCATCATCATCATCATCATCAGCAGCAGCAGCAGCAGCAGCAGCAGCAGCAGTTCCTGATGCCAGCCATTTGGCAGCGATGGGTACGAGCAAATGATCTCCATTGTCCTCAGTCATTTGTCTTATCCAGTGCTTCGTTTAAAATTAGTTAAGAGGAGCTGTGGACATGACATTACCCAAAGTTTTGTTATGTCCTCGTTTATGTTGTCCATCCAGCGCAGTCTTTCTCTGTCTTTGTTTCTCTTTCTTTCGTGGTGCATTGTGTGGAATTCGGTCAGCTGGCATTCTTTCCACATGTCCAAACCATCATAGTCTTCCCTGGACGACTTTGTTTAGCAGAGTTGTTTGAATACCTAATAACTGCCTTATGTCATATTTATATTTTTCTGTTGTCTTGAAATCCCTGAAATTTTCCACAGTGAACTCATTTCTGCTGTGAAAATTCTTTTCTCGTCTTACTTAAATTACATTGTCCAGCATTCTGGTCCGTATAATAAGGTCGGATGTATCATCGTCTCTTAATTTTTGTCTTGGTTTTCTTTGTTATTCCTCTGCTTCTCCATATCCTGCTCATTTTTCCCAATTGCTTGTCAGGTGCATTCTATTTTCCTTTGTATATCTTTTTCACTGCTGCCATTTGCGGTTATTAGTCCTCCAAGATAGACGAATTGTTCTATTGCTCAATAACTTCTCCTTGAATGCTGATAGTTTGCTTTTTATCAACAACCGTTTGTTTTAGTTTTCTCTGTGTTGATCATTTGGCGGAATCTTCTGCGAGTTTCATCTATCTTTGCCATAATATCCTGCAGTTCTGTTCCGTTTCTAGTGAGGAGGCCAACATCGTTTACAGGAAATTATTCACCAGCCCTCTATTTAATTTGATTCTGCCCTATTTGATACTTAGGCTGTCAGTACTGCTTCTAATGCTGGGTTAAATAGGTGTGATGATAAGGTGCGTCCTTGTCGAACTCCAGTTCTGTGGGAAAGTATTCTGTGATTTTTTATCTACTTTTATGGCACTTGGTGATATTTGATATATACCTACTGTACAAGTTTGATTAGTTTTCCTGGTATTCCTGTATTTTGCATCGCTCTCCACATTCTTTCAGTGTTCGATGCTTGTATTATACAACATACTATGATTAAGGTAAATATATATATGTTATCTTGAAATGTGAGCTAATCTGTACCCTCTAATCTTCATTGGTGCCATTAACAGTGCTGACATTGTCTTAATTCCTGGGAAATTGGTTGGCTGGCTGAATGTCTGGCTGCTGGGGTTGGGGTTGGGGGGTTGGGTGGGTGGTAATCAGATACTACCATGCAGAGTGGCCAGCTCTGTAATCCTATTAACAAAATATTTTGATTGGAAAACAGTGGGCCAAGTAGGCAGAGAAGTATAAAGAGGCAGACAGACAGACATTGCATACATGCATGTATGCATACATACACACAAACGCGCGCACACACACACACACCGACACACACACACCGACACACATAGACAGACAGATCAAGCATAATTGAATCAGACCAACAGAGTTAAATGGACAGTTATATAATTATATATTGTATAATATAACAGTGTGTAACACATATGGGGTATATAGGCACAAACAGTGGGAGCAAAAGACACAGGCAGACAGATAAACTTAGAAACAACTAGACATACAGCCAACAGACATTTTATACTGACAGGCATATAGACAAAGAAAGCCACCCTAGATAATACCTTCTACTCTTGGTATTCCCTTCACCTCCTGTATATTGAGTTTCTTTACCATCTAGAAAGACATTCTTGGCAAGCCTAGACTGGCGCCATCTGCCAAGGTGCCTCTGAACCTCCCCCCCCCCAACACCATCATCATCCATGTGGCAAAAATCAGTCAGTTTCTGTCACTTTTCTTCTGGCTTTCGTAAGTCGGTGACCTTGTCTCTCCTGCTTTGACCTTGAAGCCATTTCCCTATGTATACATGCATTTGTGTGTATTTGTGTGTATGTATGTGTATAAATGTTTTTATGTATAGTCTATGTATGTATCAAAGGATTTATATAGCATCTTAAGTTCACCAGTTCTTCAGTTATTTGGTTCCTGAATCCAAAAGGCTCAGATTTTGTCATGGGAGTTCTTGATAGATAAGTTTACAAGGTTTCATTAGATAGATATATCAGAGCCATTAATGCTGTGTTAGCTTTGGAGACGTTAGACCTTTCTATTAGGGCTGTACCGAATATTCGCTTCGTATTCGCTTCGGAGCCGAATAGTGAGCCAAATAGCTATTCGGTATTCGGCCGAATGGTAGCGGGCGGACCGAATACGAATAGTGGTCACGTGACATCTGTTTCTGCATATGCGGCTGCTATAGCAAGTGGAGTGAACGCTAAGTAAGTGACAATTTCTAAGTTTAGTTAAATTAGTTCCATTTCTAGTTTACACAGACTGGCAGAAGAATGCAAAAATTACAAGTAGATAACTGTTTACTCTTAGTTTATGCGTTAAATTTACTGAACTGAAACTTTTGCTTACATTTGAAATTTTGAATGCTGTCGGTGGACCTATTTTGTACACTATTCGTATTCGTATTCGTATTCGGCCGAATAGTTGGTCCAATTATTCGTATTCGGCCCGAATAGTGATAATCACTATTCGGTACAGCCCTACTTTCTATGTCTGCCATTCATCGTGAATTTTAATGTTATAATCCACACTGCTTCCTCAAGATCAGTAAAAATATGTTGAAACTGAGATTTGCACTAAAAGTAACCAAAATATTTTAAGCAAATCAGTGACAGTCAAAGAAGACCTATTTATTTTCTTTACAAGAAATAGAATATTAAATAATATCTGAAATTACAAGAGACAAAAATAATACTGACATCCTAAAAAAGTTAGGGAAGCAATTATGAGGCATAGTAGCTCATTGGTTTGCTCATAATTAGATCACTAATACTCTTCTTATAAAGAACACAATACACTGACTATTTAGCCAGGATGATGTCTGTAAAGCAAAATGGTTTCAACATTGTGCAGTTTTGTCCTTTTTGAGCACCTTATTTATTCATTTGTAGATTATTATTATTATTATTATTACTATTATTATTATTATTATTATTATTATTATTATTATTATTATTATTATTATTATTATTATTATTATTATGAACATTTTTAACGTGTGCAGTCACACAGAAATGCGAATCTGAGGTTAGTCAGTCGCCAGGTGAAGAGCAATTAGATATGCATAATGTTTGAAAGCCAGTGAGAAATAGTTTTGAGGCATTTCTTGAAAGAAGAAGAGATAAAACATTGGTAGTTGGTTCCATTCCTTGGGGGCTGTAACACGAAATGCTCGAAAGCCCATGGCAGTGCTACATTTAGGCTCCTCCAAAAGACCCATTACCGAAGGGTAGATGAACACTTGGCACATGTATATGGATGATATTTATGGACAAGGATACAATGTCTTTTTCCAGGTAGACCTGGATGAACTTGGGAATCCGGGTATTTAGTATTCCTAAGAAAATTGCCCTGAGTTATGGGAACCATTTTATTAACAATTTTATTGCCTGACACCCATGTTCTTGGCCTACTGTGATGATGCCCATGTGTTAATGTTTATGTAATGTTTATGTATAAATATATATAGATATACATATATGTATAATATATGTATGGATATGTTTACAAGTATATATTTATGTATGTATTTATAGTCAACTTGTTGATAGATGTATGATTACGGAGTATATATCTACATAAACTGCGTATTTGTAACTGTGTATATACATGTCTGTTTATTAGTGTGTATATATGTATAATGTGTATCTGTATGTGTCTTTTCGCTATTAATTTTGTTGTTACTTTATTATTCCAAGAAAATCGTAATAAGTTTTAAAAACATGCTTTTGGGATACAAAGGACAGACTAAAAAAGAACAGAGATATCCTTTAGCAGGCCACATGATATATATATATATATACACATATAATTATAAATATGTGTGTATATATTTACGAATGTGTGTATTGCTGTGTATATATTGCTGCTTATTATGGATATTAGATATCCAATTGTTTGGTTATCAGTGATTCTAGCTGCGGCCAGTATACTTCCCTATTTGGTTTCAATCAGGTTATCAGGTGGCAAGGCATTTGGTCACTGCATCCCATGGTACCACCCACCCCACCCCATGATTGTGGTATTTGAATCATGTGGCCTGGAAAATGAAGAAGTGCCTGGATGAGAATAGATCTTTTGGAATTTGGGTTATGGCTAAAGAATGGGTCAGATTTCACTGAGCTCCACTTTAGAAGTCTGGAATGGGTGACAATTCAGAGGAAGGGATTTATCCTGGTTGTGTGACACCACCCTCCTCTGTTTTCATCTCTCTATGTTTTCCTGTGTTTGTTTGTATTTGTCTGTGTTTACATGCACCTGTCTGTATGTGTGTTTGTCTGTTTATCTCTGTTTTTGTAGGTATGTCATTGCTTGTCCTTGTCAGTCTTTGTCCTTTGTCCTTTTATGTTTGCTTGCCTTTATGTAGAGGGCAGTGTTTTGTCTGTTTTCTGGATCAATATTGGTCTCTACCCCATCCAGCTTCCCTCACAATGGACACCTGTTTAAAGCACTAGACCCTAAGTGTTCACAGTTCTGTCTGACCATAGTCCTGTATTCATCAGAGAAATGGCACAGCATGCCTGAAGTGATGTCTGCTAAGAGCAGGCACTGACGTATATCATATACTTGCAGACATGGGGTGCATTGTGTTCATTTAGTTGTTAGGTAGAAGTCTGTGCAATAGAAGGAAACTGGAACCGGTTTCAGTTGGGTTTGTTTCCTCGTTTTTAAAGATCAGTGTACATCAGGTGCTTCAAACAGTTGCCGTGCTCGCCTATGGGCTTGTCTCTGTCTGTCTGTCTGTCTGTCTGTCTGTCTGTCTGCCTGTGTGCCAGGTCAAAGTATTTAGGTATCTGTTTGTTTTAAGAACCTCCCCAAGGCATGAAGGCATTATGTAAATGATCTATGCTACATTTTTGTACCCTGCCCTACCATTTTCTTTCATTTTGTTTCCTAACATGCATGTTTGTCTGAATGTCTATCTGCCTGCCTATCAGTCTGCATGGCTCCTTGAACCTAAGCCACTTGTCCTTCACTGTCGTTGAGTCTTTGGAGTTGGTTTACATGAACATGGAGAAAATACTTTGAGATGCTGTGGACATATGTATAATAATTCTTATCTGGTTACATCACAGGTTTTTCTGAGTGTTGGAAGGGTGTTTTGTTCCTCTAGTATGGGTTTTGCTCAGATGCCTTTCCTGCAAGGTTTCCGTGTGCACTTCTCAGTTGCATGTACCGTATCAGAACATATTTATAGTGTTGTTTTTAGAACCTCTCAGCAGCAAGTAAGAAATGGCTCTGTGATACATCAGGAACTGGTGAATTGTGTAGACATATAGTTCATAATCAACAGTACCATCATCGCCACCATCATAGCCAACAGCAACATAAACAACAAGAATATCATCATCATTTGTTAAAGACAGCCATTTTGTTGGCCATGGATGCAAATTAATGATCTTCATTCTTTTTGGCTATTTGTCAGATCTGTTTTTCTCCTTTAACAACAAGTAATTGATATGGCTTTGTTTATGTCATCTGTCTAGCATACATGCAGTCACGGTCTTCCATATATTAGGGGCTAATATTTTATAAGAGTTCACGATGCAGTTCACCAGGGGTTAGCTGTAATTATCATAAGTTTCTGACACCAGCCATTTGATGGCTATAGATGCCAAAAAATGATCTCTAGTTTCCTCTCTCATTTGGTGAGTCCAGTGTTCATATCATGTTTAGCCAAGTTTTAATATGACCTTGATTATATTGGCTATCCAGTGCAGTCTTTGTCTCTATTTCAGATCTTTTCCTCTGGAATCTTGCTTGCTGTGCATTGTTTCTGATTTATCAACTTGCGGATTCTTTCCACTTTGCCAAACCATTGAAGTCTTTGCTGGGCAACTCTGTCGAACAGAATTGTGTGAATATCTAAGAACTGTCTTACGTCTTCATTTTTAACTTTTGTATTCGTAAAACTGTGTGCAATTTTAGTTGTCCTGATTTCTGTTGTGAGGATTCTCTTTCGTCTTGCTTTTGCAGTGTCCAACATTTTGATGCTTAAATCAAAATGGGTTGTATTTGTATTGTATTGTATTTCAAATCTTGTAAGGCGCCGCTACCCAGTGCCCACCAATCAGAGGCGCTTCCAGTGCGAAAGCCTCCCCCTCCGGAATAAAGGCAAGTATTAAGGCAGCAGAGAAATGTGGCAGGACCACCAGATAGCAGGTTGGCACCGACTGAAGGGGAGTTGATTCCATCATGAAGGGTCATACTCACAGAGGCACAGGACAGGGCTGTGGCCGTTCTCACACTGGGAACAAACAGGTCAAGATGATCAGAGGAGCGGAGGGAGCGGGCGAAGGGAGCCAGCCGACATGGGTTGTATCATCATTAGAGGTGTCAAAATTGTAGTAAATGGTGGACTGGATACCCATGTTCATTTTGAGTGGGAAATCCATCTGCTCGGGTAACCCATCACTCTGTCAAATATATCAACCTCTAACACGTATTTTGGGTGGAACACTAATAAATATATTGTAATCTCTCGCATAATACTTAGCTACATTTACGTGTGGTAAAATTTGGCTAAAATAACAAATGTTGCACCATCTAAGATTTGCAACACTTGCATAATGTGTTGTTTGATAGTTTTATGGTGCTATTGTATTACTTCTTCTTTCTTCTCTTCCATCAGTGATCTGACGATGAGGCCTTTACGAAACTTCTCCAAAGTTCTCTATTCTTGATTGTCTCGCCGATTCTGGCTAGGTCGGTGCCTTTCTCCCCTAAGTCCTCCTTGATGTTGTCCATCCAGGTCTTCCTCTGCCCTCCTCTACTTCTCTTCCCCTCCACATGTCCGTGCACTATGAATAATCCTACATTTCAAAGGCACTATAAAAATGTATGTGTACATAACATTACAAAGGTAGTGTAAAATGCATGTGTACATGATATTTCTAAAACAATATAGAACGTTTCAAAGTTATTGTATAGATGTATATTTATATTACATTACTATAGCACTATATACATATGTGATCGTACATTACACTTCAAAAGTGTTATACAAATGTATGTTTACGTGATATTTCCAAGGTGCTAGGAAAATGCTTGTTTGCATTACATATGACATACATTTCCTAAAATAAATTTACCGTTACATTACAGTTACAATTACATATGGTATGCACCTACACAACTTAGTCTGTAACTCATGCATCCGAACATCATTATAGTTATGAAATACCTAGGCTTACGGTACGTGGGCAGGGGTTGTGTGGGGTGGGTTGTGTGAGGATCAGAATACCCAGTTATTCAGTAACGGAAGATATAGTGGGTGTTGGACGATGTAGACCTGTGGCTGTCCATCCGTCTTTGTTTACACTTGTGGTGGCTAGAAATTAAAATATCGTGTGGTTTTTGGCTGATCAGCCAAAGGCCGGCAGAGGAGCGAGGGTGGTTTGGCTGGCAGCTGAGGCTGTAACCGGTAGCTAACGGGCGTTGCTTGTGTCATATAGTGTTGGAGGTCGGCTATATTGCTTGGCAAGGAATTGCTCCGGTGATTCCTTCCTTTATCAGTTTGTGGTTAATTGTGTCTCGGATATCGTGTCTGTTGGAAATAGGGCTTTCTGTTATGAGGGTACTTTGGTAAGTTTTTATAAGTGCACCATGTACGTAAGTACTTATGTACTGCGATGTTTATGTGTATGTATAATATGATGCCTATAAGTTCCCCAGAAAAGTGCTGGACACAGTTATCTAACTGATTGACACATGTGAGTTATAACACACTTATGCTGAACAGAATCAAGTGAGTGTGTATATATATATATATAATTATATATATATGTGTGTGTGTGTGTGTGTGTACGTTTTTTGCATGTGTGCATGTATGTATGCACGTACGCATGTATGTGCATATGTATGTATGTATCTGAGATGTTTATTGTGCATTTGTTGTGATGCATGGAGAGTGTGTTGCCTTGTCTAAGCATAAGGATATTCGAGGTGTCTGCTCCACTCGGGCCTGCTGGTAAACTCATGGAAAGATCAGGCAGCCAGGGAGAGAGGACTGACTACCCTCCCCAATCCTAACCGCAGTCATGAACTCCTAATTTCTCAAGTGCTACTTAAAAGCCAAGCACTGCCCACCTACTAAGTGTCAGAAAAGCTGTCCAGAGACATTCTTGTCTTCAGCCGTCTTTATTCCAACGATAGGCTGCACCAGAAACAATTTTGTTCCTTGTGCTTCTGTCTTTTGATCTCACTCAATAACAGACGGAATGATAATCAGTTCACGACTTTAAGACTGGTCAGCGATACCAAGTGAAGATCCATCATCCAAGTGAGGTGGCCAGAAGACCAGGGAGAGAGGAAGGCAGAGGAGCTCTTGAAGAGGGCAGACTTTAATTTGAAGTGGAAGACCTGAGGGGTGATAGATAGTGGAGCTTGAGGCAGGTGAGGCTGGGTGAGCTGTGATATTGGTGGAGAATCTGGGAATTCCTGGAATTCAGGAGGGAAATCGTTCTAGAGTCCAGTTGCAGTGTGGTAGGTGGATGGTTGGAGAACTTGAGATGATTAGTGATGGAGGATGGGAAAGAATGAGATAGGAGATAGGAGGATGTTCTGGTGGACCGAGGTGGCTGGATGTTGATGTGCTGAGGTTAAGGAAAATGATTTCACTAACACTAAATATCCACAGCTGTCTCTGTAGCCAAAGGGAGTGCTTTCTTCTTTCAGTTACACTGAAACCTCATCATGACCTGTGAATTTTGATGTAAAATGATCAGCAAAACAGTTGCCATGTTAGTTTTGGGTTTTGGAATATAACCCCAGTCTAATACCACCTTGTTATAACACTGTTGTCGATGTGGTTCTGAAAGGCAGCATCATAAGAAGTTCCTGTGTAAATATGCCTTTCCTTGAATAAATACATACATACATTATATATACCCAACCTTTACTGTGTATACATGTTATCCTAATACCATACATTGTTTTCATCCAGCTAAATGTATATTGCACTGTTCTGTGTACTTTTAAGCTGATAAAAGCTAAATTGCTTTATCTGCATGCAAAAATCTCTGTTGAAGTAAAGCTGGAGATATTGAGGAGGCTTTTGAAAGCCACAATCTCCAAGCTGAAGCATAACAGTACTTGGAAGAAACCCAAGAAGTCTGCAGTCTTAAAGTAATGACTAGAAACAACAGGCACTCATATAACCAGACATTTGTAGACTTCAGCTGATGGGTAAGAAAACACAGAGCTTTTGAGATACTGCACTTAAAGAGCATCATATGTGACTGAAAAACCATCATCAGGTTGGTAAAGTTATTCTGTGAGAAACTTGCTGAGAAGGCAAGAAGGCATGAATGGGTCAAAATAGTTCATTACAGACATACTTGCAAACTCTGTAGGTCAGGCCCTGGGGTTCCCAACCTTTTCTATGGCCTGCACCCCTTGGAAATGTTTGATCAATGTTCGCACCCCCTACAAAACTGTTAACAGAGAGTTTCTAAGTGCATACAGTACAATAGTAACATACTTTCCCTCTTTGTCGCACCCCCTCAAATGCCATCTCGCACCCCCTGAGGGTGGGGCACCCCAGGTTGGGAACCTCTGGTGTAGGTGAATGCATGGATGCATACATACAAATATATGGGCATTATAAAATTTCAGTTGTAATGTAATAGCATGACATGCTGATTTGCCCTCTACCTACACTGGGGCAAGATTGCTATGAAAATTGGAGGAACCTGATTGAAATTTGAGAATACATAAGAGGAGACTGAGTGAATGAAAGTGAGTGAGAGCAAATGATCATGTGAAGAATGAGTTAGGTGAGTGAGGTCGTGTGCAGGGATGAATAGGAATGAGTGAGCTGGTTTCAGAGTAAACTGTAGTGAGTCAGTAAATGGTGTGAATGAATGAGCCGGTGTGTGAGAATTCAAGTGTTCAGATCAGTGAGGCAGAAATTAAGTGTGCAGATCAGTGAGGCAGACAGGCAACTGAGCAGGTAGATGGGTGAGCAGGCAAGAGCAGTTGGTGAGCAGGTCACTGAGTAGGTGGATGAGTAAGCAAGTGAGCAAGAAATGATTGTTGTTCCTTTCATGTTGAGCAGGTGAGTGGAAAGGCTATCGAGGTGACTGAGCAGGCAACTGAACAGATGATGAGCATGCAAACGAGCAGGTTATTGGGCAGACATATTGTAATTGTGAATTTATATAGCACCACTTCAAGAGAAGCTGTAAAGAGGTGTTCCTGACCCGACTATACAATCGAATATAATATCTCTCGTGTACAAACTAGACAGAGGCAAAGAAAGACCAAGAAGTTTGTACCCAGCTAACGAACTCACCTGCTCAGGCGTATGAATCAGTGAGTTAGTGCACAGGTGAGTTAGTTAGCAGGCGAGTGAAAGTTGGTGAGTTTTTAGGTGATGACGTGCATCGCCGTCTGGCAACGCCCTCTAAATCAGCCATATGCGCAGTTTTCATTCAAGAGTCTTTGTTTCCACTTGCCTAATAAAAACATCCTGGTCATGGTGCCAGTTCTCTGCCGTCTTTCTCTAACGTATCTGTACATTTTCTTCCTCTGATATCAGCCCACTTCGATCTGGGAAAGAGGCATTTTTAAGTCTTGTGACGTCATTGACCTTGCAAACCGCAATGCCCTTGACCGTGTAGCTTTATAGTGATGGTGTAAGGGAGGTCTGTTTTATTTCATTAAGTCTTGTGGCTTCATTGAATGTATGTGTGTTTGTTTGTGTTTGTATCATGTACTTTGTAGTGTAGTGGTTAGTGTGCTGGGCTGTCGATTGAGAGGTTGGGGGTTCAAATCCCTGCCAGGGCAGAAATTTTTTTCAAGATTTGTGCTTAACCTGCACTCCTAGCCAACTCAGCTATAATGAGTACACTGTCCGTAGGAAGATGAGAGGGCGAGGGAGAGAACTGGGCCACCCGCCTCATATGCCAAGGCTAAGAAAATGAAGTCGCTAACACTTCGTACCCTTGATGGTTGCCTCAGGGCTAGCTTAAGGGACTGCTCTTCTCTATATAATTGTGAATTTATATATGTAAGCATCTATCTGGCTATTCATTTAGTGCCTTTTATGAACATGAAAAAGGCGATGAGAACCATAATTGTGTTGCGAATAGAGGCTACATGTACTTACTTAATTACTTTGTATTAGAATATTTATTTAGAAAGTCATCATAAGTAATAGTTTACCAATTGCAGCCAGTGGTTATATACTTAATTAACCTACTTTATGGAATTAGCCTTGCCATCTGTTCAATATACACAATGACTGGATTTCCAAGATCTGTGCAGTGGGTGTTAGAAGTAGGTGGAGTTTGAGATGAATGTAAATTGTACTGACACATATTGACCCTGGGGTTAATTGGAGGCATTTGTTTTTATTTGTCTTTGGATGGTCTGAAAACTATGGTTGTTTTGCTCAGTTGAGCTGTGGATGCTATAATGTGGTGCTAACTTGAGCTATGACTGCATTGTCATGAATTGCTATGATTTGCTGAGCTGTGATGTGATGACTATGCTATCTGTTGCTATTTTGAGCTTTGATTACTTTCTGTTGGTGTTATTTGCTATGCCATCATATGCAATGTGGAGCTATTATTTGCTATGCTATGATATGCAATGTTGAGCTGATTGGCTATGCTATCATATGATTTGCTATGCTATCTTTTGCTACTTGTCAAATCATCATTTGTTGTGCTATTCGTTGCTGTGTTCAGCTGTGATTGCTATGGTGTCTATGCTATGCTATGTTGAACTGTCATTTCCTCCGCTATTATATGCAATGCTGAGACGTAGTTTCCTTGCTACTGCAGCACTGTATTAAGTTTTCATTTGGTGTCATGGCGTCTAGGTGCGGTTGCATGTTCAAGTATGTGTTTTATGGTTGGTTTTTATGGGTGTTTTCAATGTGAACATAATTTTATCTGAGTAAGAGAACCTGTCGAGAAAATATGTTTACATGATCAATGGTGAGGTGATACGTTTGATTGCATATAGTATATTATTGGTCTTTGGTATGAAAGGTCGGCTGTCAATAGCAGATGAAGACTAGAACTCAAGGGGCTACACCCCCATGTTAAGGTCTTATGCTTTTGAGGTTTGAAAAAGGTATGTTTAGAGCAGATCAGTGGATCAGTTGATTTGGTTGACAGAGGGTGGAGGACTTTGGTTGAGTGGTTGATGGTTAGGTTGGGTTTGTGTGGGAGGGGAAAGTATGTGATTGGATAATTGGATGAGTAGCAAGGCAATTTTGAGGGATGGATGGATTGATGGATGGATGAATGGATAAATCACTTCAGCTCTCTACAGATTGAATATCTACAGGACCTATAAAAACAAATTGTGTATGCAATCTAAATGTAAGATTTGGTTTGAAGTTGTAGATCTGTAAAGTCTTTAAGTCAGGCACAAATTTAGGCGAATTTTCATGACCTATAGAAAGGCATTTGGGCAATTGCTCAGGGTCTTCGAATTTTTACTACAGTAAGCAAGCATAAGAAGTTCATAGGGATTAAATAAAGTCTTTGTATCATGTCCAATTTATCAAGTAGTAGCATGTTTAGTAAGGCACATATATTTGAACACCTAGATTTAAATAGCCAAAATGCTGACAATCAGGCTACCCAAGGTGTATTTTAAGCCTCATATCTCAAGGGCTAGAGGTCTTAAAGTCGTGAGCTTCACAGGCCTCCACAGGAAATGCTTTTCTTTGAATTGCCAAAATTATCAAAATTTGAGATGGTGAGGTGGGGATTGTGGTTGAGTTGACACGGAATGACTCAATAGCAATCTTATGTAGAGTGTAGCTGGGAGGAAATAACAGTTTTAAGACTGGTGAATCTAGCTGTGACTTTCTGCTTCAGTGACTCTGTTTCTTTGATATGAATTTTATAAAGATGCCTATTGCTTGAGCTTTGCTTTGTTTATTTGGTTTGAATTTTTATTGCGTTAAGTGTGCTGAGCACTTGATTAGCCGGACCTCAGTGGTGACCTCAATAACTCTGTTTTGATATCTATGATTTGTAAACATAGTCGTAAACTTCAAATTTCTAAAGCACTACTCTAAGGCTAAGTGCAGGGCACCAGTGTATTCATGAGCACTGCATTTTGTCAGAGGGGTTGTTCCGAGGTGTCAGTGAAAGATCTAAAAGATCATTGTTCCTCAGTTGCCTTTTTCTGCATAAGTTACCTACTTTGTTCAGTAAGCTTTCGTGCGTAGTTGATTACCCCGGTACCTCTTTTTCTTTGAATTGTCGAATCTGTGCTATTCCTGGCTGTTTGCGCAGTTTTAATTTTTAACCACTTTATGATTTCCAGGATCGAGCTTTGATCACTACAGTTTCCCATTTTTTTTAAAACTTCCGGTTGGTATTGGGTGGAGCAGTTTTCACAGATGGTTGATTTCCGGTGCTCTGATGTATTTCACCCATGGATGCTTAGATTTTCTGCATGGAGCAGTACTTACAAAGGATTCCCCATGCAGTGCCTTTTTGTCCATGCTCAATTTTTCCAGGGTGAGACAGTTCTTGATTTTCCATGCTGTGATTATTTTGTCCAGTCTCATTTTTCCAGGGTGTAGTAGTTTTCACAAAGAATTTCTTGTTGAACTGTGCTTCTTTTTATCAATTCTCAGTTTTCAAGGGTGGAGCAGTTTTCACTGTAAATTCTGAAATCCCGATATGAGGTGGGCCGATTTCCCGGGTCGTTTGTAGCTAGAGCTTTTGTTATTATTTTTGGTTACTCGGCATGCCTACACGGCCTGCTTTCTGAATACATTCCCTGAGGCTGGAAGGCAGCTCGGCTGGGCGGTGCACTGCTCCTCAGCCACTAGACCGGCCTCCTCGTCATAATTAAACTGGTCCATCCATCGAAACCGTATCCCTAGCACGCACAGTTATATGTATGAATCATTTCGTGTGTCTGCCGGTGTACCTCCGTAAGTATGTGTCATTGTATGTGTGAATGTACATGTGTATGCACTAAACCTGTCTATGTTTGCACCTTTGAGAGCTTTTAAAAGGTGCTCTAAAAACCCAGAAACATACATAAAATCATACGTGCATGTGTGTGTTGATATTGGTGGTTGCATCTAATTGTGTGTATCTTCATGTTTGTAGTTTTTTATCTGTACAGTTATATGTACCGGGTAGTTGTATTTTGTGCTTGTAAATGTGTTCTTGCATTTATCTCTGTGTGTGCTTGTATGTGGCCTTAGTTGTATGTGTTTGTCTGTGTTTCAGTATTCATCTGTGTTTGTTTGATTCAGTTATGTTTGTGTCTCTTTTGCCATTAACAGGGCCAATTGTATTGCTACAGGCCACAAAAACAGTTTGTCTAATTGGCCTTTTAGATGGCTGTACTTGTGAAATAGTTGTGTTTGAATTTACCACTCATTGTTTGAATCTGTTTATATATACGATCTGATAAATTTTCTATCTGCCATTTGCGTAAATATCTAATCTAATGACTTTTTAATACATATGGCATTAAGCGATCACTGATGCATCAAGTGACACTGTACTCAGCAAAGAAATCATGATCAGTTTGGTGAGACCTGATTGAAATTCAAAACATCAGGGAACCTTGAAGAACCTTGTTAGGCAATCAAGGGTGGATTAGCAAATTCTGATAAATTATGAGTCATAAATTTAGATTGAGTGATGTGAGAGAACTGGGCAGTGAATTCCAAAGCGTTGGACTAATGGCCTTTAATGCTCAACACTGTCCTGATGCTAGACACAACAAGAGTCCTGTCATGTCTTCCTTGAGATGAGTCTCTTGTAATATACCTTTACCTTTAGCTTCTACCTTTACCTACATTTGACCTTTTCTGACCTTCAGGAATAGAATGTAACTGCCTTACAGATTGTGACTGTGGACTGTGCTTTGACTTGGAGCAAACCATCTGCAGTTAAGCGATCTTACAGCGAAAGGATACTTTGGCTTAGTGGAGCATCATGTTTTGAAATTGATGCTGCTATATGGGATCATTTTCTATATCATGTTGATTTCTAGTGCTGTGTCCCCACCTCACCCCCACATTCTTTGATGTATATACTATGTTTGTACAAGAAAAAAAAAATTCTGTGTAATTTTCTGCAGGTTTTGATCCGGTCAAAATGAGAGAGTTGATGCGTGTTCAGTCAGCTGTCGTCAGACAGTGATATGCACAGATCAAGTGCCTCGTCTGCCTCCGAAACCATCATTTGTCCTTCCGAGATGCTCGACAAGGAACCTGACACTGGCATCTCGAGCCGACGCGAGATGTTGAACCTGCTTGATGCAGAACCTCTCCTGGCATACCTCGTTCAAAATGGCGTGCTGAACAGCGATGAAGGGAATGATATAATGAACGAGGATGACACGATTAAGCAGAATATTCTTCTTCTGAAGTTCATAGAGACACGACCGAACGGAGTGAAGCTGTTCACGAACGTCCTGCGCCAGACTGGACAGCATTACCTGGCGAATCTCGTCGATGATGGTATTCGAATCAAAGCGCTTAGCAGTTCAGGTGAGTTTTCGGATGTGTGTGTGGAAGGTTAGGTTATTAGATATTTTGGGTAGATAGTGGCTAATCTAATCTATGTATCTAATCTAATCTAATGACTTCTTCAGTGGTATTTTCATAATGGATTAAGCATCAACTGGTAGTAAAGTGAAACTGTAGTAAAAATTACAGTTCGTTGAAGAAGTGCAATCAAATCTGATTAGGTCGGGAAAACCAGAAGTCAGGCTTTGATGTATAAATAAGTTGAAACAGATAAGTATTAAATTAGGTCTCATTTAAAGTGGTATTGGATTCATACCCTTTGCAGTTGAGGTAAGTTAACAGGGTTGGGTATGTGTGGGCAGAAGTTTAGGTCATTGGATATTGGCAGCGATGGTATTTTATTGAAAATACTTAGTATTTTGGGTCATATAAATTTTTGGGTTGTGTGGGGAGAAGTGTGGGTGATTGGATAGTTCAGTGGATCGTGCCTAATCTTGTGATCGTGGTAATTGGATCTTAGTAGTTTGAGTAACTTATGATGAAATCACATTGATTTTTAAATTTTACATGTAATTGCTTTAACATTGTTCAAAACTCTGGATATGCTAGTTTGTGTTTGAATTTCTATATATTAGCATGTTCATGTATCGGTATAAGAATTACTTGTTGCTGTCAACACTTGTCAGTTACTTTAGAAGTATTTCAGAATTGCATAAGTATTTCAATTAGCTCTTGTGTGAGCTTTTGCTAAGAATTTGCCCATATACTGACACAAAAGTTTTCAAATTTTGGTGAAATGGTGAAAGGAACCACTGTGTGGATACCTCATGCTCCTACCCAAGTATCCACTACTTTGCACCAGCTTAAAGCAAATTTAAAACAGTGTTTAATGAAGTTGAAATAACGATTGTCACTGCCTAATGGCCTTAAGTATATATGTTATCAATTGTGATGATGACTTCTATTGAAGAAACTAACCACTGATGTTGGCACATGTACAACGCTACGCTGCAATGGGGCACTAAATACATAAATGCAGCTCTATATAGTGGGACCCATATAGTTCCGTCTGAGTTCACCCTTGTACACCAATTATTGTAAACCAAATTGTTTGCAGTGCTGTTTAGTGCTTAGTTCTTATCATTACGCTTTGTTATTTACTGCTGTGCTATTTAGCACTTGGCTGTTGTTGTATACATATTGTTTTTTTTTGCTGGTTCTTATTGCAGTGCTATTTTGTAAATGGGTACTTATGGCTGTTGTTTTATTTTTAGGCTACTTAAGTAAAGCACGGAAAAAAGGTAACTGTTTCATTTTTTTGCTCAGAAGCCTTCTTAAACAGAGTAGTACTTGTTTTTTTTATAACCACAAGTGGAAGACATTGTAATTATCTTGTACTCAATTGAATGTGTAACAGTGTAGTGTTTATTTCACATTTATCTATGAATATTTGCATAGAATAATGTGCCATTCTGTGGCTAATTCTTATCGTTATACAAATGGAATTAAATAAGCAGTTGCAATTCATCTTTGCAGCTTTAAGAAGTGCAAGGTTTAATTATGAAATCCAGTAGGTGTTTATGAAATCTAAAGGGTGATTATGAAATCCAAAGGGTGATTATGAAATCCAAGGCTGATTATGAAATCCAGAATTTTTTTTATAAAGATCTTAATATACTGATGATATTGAAGAGTGGGATATTGGTGATGTTGCAGTTTTTAACATTGTGGCTGTAGAGGCCACTGATTTAAATGACACTGTATGCACATTCCAACCTGCAACAATAAAAGTGATGTGATTCGTATTTTCTTCCAATTCCAGGTCAGGTTGGTCTGAAAATTCGTGTCAAGTCAATGAAGCTTCAACAGCCTGCGTTTAAGACGGTGTCCGAACTTCTGCACAAGGACTGGATCAGTCTCGGTGACATCCAGATGAAACTCTCATCCATCAAGAAGCTGCAATCTCAATCACAGCGCTCAAGCATGGCAGACCCGCCTCTGCGATCGAGCTATGTGGAACTGACGGTGCCGCCACCCGAGCCTGATGATGCACCGGAAGATGTTGGCTGCTGCTTCTGCTGCTGCAGCTCGCGAAAAGCGAAGAACTCAACGAAAAAAGCCAGATCAGAATCGACCACAAATGGACATGAATTGGTTCACGTCGTTGACGCAGGCAACGTCAACAGTAATGCATACACGAATGCAGAGAAGGAGATTGTTGATCCCGCTGTCCTTGTCGTGACTTGTCAGCCGGCGAACAAGTTCTCTGGCAGCCAGGACCTGAGGCTCGACTTCATCCGCAATGGTCACGGAAGCATAAAGCGCCGCGAGAACAGCGTTGAGAACCTGCGAAATGCGGCGAACATCATCCAGGAGAAATGCCTGGAGCTCTACTCGGTGCTGTCGAACCGCACGTCGGTTTCTTGCATGGAGCTTTTACGGTGAGCAACGTTCAACAAAGAAGTGATGGTGTTTTGTTCGCTTAAGGACTGTTAGGGGAGCATAATGGGGTAGTGTGGTGGCTAGTGTGCTGGGTTGTGAACTTGAAGTGCACTGACTATATGTGCAACATGGTGGTCTATCAGTAACACGCATGTAGTTGTGGGTTCGACTCCGTGTAATGACCCTGGGCAAGTTGTTTGCACACATGTGCCTCTGTCACCAAGTGCAGTATAATTTGGCACTGGCATAAGCTGGAAAGTAGACGGTAAGTCCTACGTTGTACTGGCTTCGTTTCCAGCTCCTTGGGATTTGTCCAATGCTGGTTCAAGGGCCAAATGAAGGAAGTGAGTGCCTTCTTTATGTTTCACATGGGAGCTTTACTTTACTCTACTGACTGTATAGACTGTTATTCAGAAGATCAGGCATCGAGGGAATGACTGACCAGTGACCACCTACCATCATTTGGTGAGGCGAAGGAAGGTGACGGTAATACACTCGTTTAGGTTCCTCTGTAGAACTCCTGTGAACATGGTCCAGAAGTTGGATCTTTCAGCTGAGGCATAGTTCAAAGTGATCACAACAATCTATGAAGAGGACACCTTTTTACGTCCAATCCACTGATGGTCATCAATTGAACTACGAACCTGATTGAAGTTTGCTTGAGTTCATTGTGCCTGCCAGCATTGTATAAACAAGTGGCCACTGAACCAAACGGCTTTTTAAATAGACTAAACAACTGCACAGTGTAGGAGTGAGTATTAAATGGTAGCAAAACATTTACTCATGTCAGATAGTAAATACTAAATGCCAACACTTTCCAGACTTTATGTGCACTGGTAAAGTGCCCAAGCAGTAAGGTTTGAAAAGTATTGGCATTTAGTATATCCTGTTTTATATTTTATTTAGTATTCTGCATAAGAAATAAATTTATTTTGAGAATTGAAAACAAATAAATCATGACTTTATATTTGTCTGTGATATAATGTGTGAGGTAACTGGATAAGTAACACCTTTTAAATATTTGAGCATTGATGATGTGCCTTCTAATTACCTTCTTTGGTAGTGTTTGGGCTCAGAACCCAGACGCATATTAATCTGAGAGGAATTAGTTTTCCATGCATTTTAGTACACACTCGTCGTTAAAGTGTTAATCAATTGCATACATGAGCAGCAACTGAAAACTTATTTAAGCAAATCTTCAGTTAAGTAGTTTCATCTTTCCTCCATCCACTTATGCTCCCTGTGCTGATTGAAGTTTAATCTCTAGCTAGTTTATCTCAGGATTATTATTATTTTTTCTTGTTATTACTGTTGTTATTATCGGTTTCATTTTTTTTAACCAAAAGTATGAGGAACTGAAAAAATTCTCTGCAGTGGAAGATGGAGCTCTGAATTGGTTAATCTTTGCAAATTACTTTTATAATTAATATCTGTATTTGGATTGTCGTTTTTCGGGTGTTGACAGGTATTTTGAGCAGGACCGTGCTGTCCTTGTGCTGGACACCGACTCAAACGACGCTCTCAACATCTTCTGTGTTTGCACGAAACTCGATCAGATCACCCAGTTGCATGAGGATCTTTCAACCGGCAAACTCAAGTCCGACCTTGAGAAGATCCTCACGACACGGGAAGTCCTTCAGCCACTTGGAATTGCCGGGGTCAAGCTTGACATCGAAGTGAACCAGGACGACCTAGATGCCGCTGGTAAAGAGCTTCCTTGAGGGTATGGACGAGTGATTCGGAGTCAGGGGCAAAATTTTCAGAAAAAGTCCTCATCTTACTCATGTGAACTGGCAGGCAGAAGATGGGAGATGTGGTAGTTTATAAAATAAAATGAAATGTGGTAGTTTTGTGAAATGTTTTAGTTTCCTGGGACTGAAAGATGGCACGTGTTTCAGCTGTGAAATTTCTGTGGTGTGTGGTTTTCCTTGGGGGATTAGTTTTTGGCTGAGTGTAGTGTGCAGAGGCTCACGTGAAATGTGACCTTGCACAAGATCTGGTGTATGGCGGAAACATCAATATGTATTACTGACGCAACATCAGTTATGCAGCCTGAACTTTAACTTAACTGATGTTGCTTCTGAAAAATTTGCAATTGTGTAATTTATAACCGAAAGCTACCGTAAATTATTTTCCAGCCTAATTGAATATACACACTATTAGAACCGTTTGAAGATGTTACCGCCCTAGGCCAGGTTTGCTCAGTCATGGTCACAAATGATCTCCCATGGAAGTTTTTTAAATGAGTTCCTTTTCAGCTGCATAAATGTAACAACTGATGTGAATCGGTTGTGGAAGTTAGATTAGTTGATTTCTGATTAGATTACAAATTAATATGATTTTCATTCTGAGTACTGCAAATAAAAGTGTTTTTATTAATTATGGGCGATTTTTATGAGAGTATTGTGTTTTCTGTGCCAGTTAATAGTCTGTTACCAAAACCCAATCATATCTATTGATGTAAAAGAAAAGTTTTTTAGATTATTTTCTGATATGTTGGATTGTATGATCATTCAGCATCATATCCATAATGATAATGTTTTCCATAGAAATTTAATTTGTAGTCTTTTAAAGTATAAACTAATGACTTATTTAAACTAATGACTTACGTAATACTGTTTAGGGTATGTAAAGTAAACATTGTGTTTACAATGTCTCCATCTGTTTTGTAACAACTTTGTCCAAGTCATTGTGTGTATAAATTTACGAAAGTGGCAAAAGAGCTTCTGCAGCTCAGAGGTTCGATTGATTGGTATTCTGCCATTTGCTGATATCCTGTCTGGTCTTAAATATAATCTCCTTGCTCTGTGTCCTGTGATTATGTAGCTTGTCCTGTGATTATGTAGTTTGTCCTGTGGTTATGTAGTTTGTCCTGTGATTATGTAGCTGTCATCTCTTGTGCTAGATATTTTGTAATTTCCTAGCTATCTTCTCATTTGCTAGGCATCTTATAATTTGATGAAAATATTCTCATTGGTCAGGTATCTTGTTATAAATAACAAGATACCTGGCAAAAGAGAATATTCTTATCAAATTATATTCTCTTTTCCCAGGTATCTTTACCTGGCAAAAGAGAATATTTTTATCAAATTATAAGATCCCTAGCAATGAGAAGATAGCTAGGAAATTGCAAATTTGCTAGATCTTCTCTTGCTAGTATAGTCTAGTAATTTCTTGATATCCTCTCTTTTGGTATGTATCTTCTCTTTTGCTAGATATCTTCTTTCTTGCTAGGTATCTTCTCTTTTGCTAACGGTCTTGTTCCTGGATATAATATTTTTGCTAGGTATCTTGTCATTGGCAACATATCTTGTAATTTGCTGAATTTCTGGTAGATTTGCTGATAGGAAATGCCATTTATAAGTATCAACTTCAGCATTGGGGATTTAAACCGTGTGCACAATTCTAAGATTTTATTCACAGCTGTGTCGATACCAAGTGTTTGAGTCATAGAGCATTTTTTAGCAAATGTGAGTTCTTTTCAGTGGCCTTTTGTATTCATTGATCTGCAGTTTCTTTTCTCATACTTTACCAGTTTTGTTCATATTTTTTTTGTAATTTCATGTGTTTTATTGACCAAGATGTGCAGTTGCACATTAAGAAATAGCTTCAAATGACCCTGAATTGTCCAGTTCTAATCTATAAGGCTTTATGAATAGCGTTGGCCAAAATTTACGTGTAAGGTGATCATAATTGTTGTATTTATTCTTTTGTTAACTATATTCATTTGGATATCAACTTATTTATCCTTTTTATGACCACTGAGATTTTGAGAGTACTACAGTGCTTTTGTTGGGTACTTATAAGGCGCTGTGTCACCGATACATGTCTTGAAGCAATCATCCGTATGTACATGCGTAAGTACATACATGCAGCTAATGCTGCTGTCAGGCTAGAGATAGAGTGTGACAATGCCGATTCTTTATTTGTGATTATTCACAGAAAGAACAAGACAGATGCTCTGAATGCGTGGCAAGCATTCGTATTCATGAATAGGTGCTATAAGTCACTGAAGGCACTGAAGGCACCTCGTCATCTTAATTAGAGTTTTTTATTAGGCAGTGTGGGAATCCTTTGTTTCAGTACATCACAGTGTATTGTATGACATACACTGAATATGTAATAGGTATATGCTTAAGTGCACACTAGAATCTCATTATAATGTTATCTCATTTCACCAACCATTGAAGAATTATCTCTCTCCAGTTACCTGCGCTTTTCAGGTGAATTCACGAATTAGCGCGTTATAAATATATGAATAATAATTATAATTATAGATATCTGGATACATTTGTCTGTACAGCTGTTGCTTGTTATATTACGATTACTCTGTTTCGAGGTTTAAGTCTTGAACTGTTTTTGCAATTGGAAGCATTTTGCGTTGGTCGATTGTCCTGCTGTTCGATTTCCATGTCATTTGATTGTGTGTTTGTTGTTTTGTTACCATGTCATCTGGTGACCTCATTGTTTGGTTGCACTTTTGTTCTGTTGCATGGTTGTACCGTTTCTTATTGTTTGGTATGCTTCAACCAAATATAATGCCTGTCAGTCTTGCCCTTGACTTGGAATTTTGCCCTCCCCATCTATGGCAGTATAAGTTACCTTACCTTACCTGCCGAGGTTATTGTGTTGATGTGGTATTATAGATATCCCATTACATTACTTTAATGTGATAATATCTGGTACAATTAGTCACTAGTTTATGTAACTTGTTAGTCATGTAGTTATTGAAATTGTTAAATTTAATGAGCTCTTGGTATTTCACAGTAATGATGTAAGGTGTTACTAATGTGAGGTAGGCCTATTGTTTGATGGTGTTTGACATTGCTTATCATTGATTTAGGGTATAGTATTTCATTTTAACAGTTTCACAGTTGCAACGAGTCATCTCTAAGTTTCCACTATGAAGAACAGTGTAGCTTATCATGAGAGGACAAGTTAACATCATAGTATTTATCATAGCGGCATTTAAAGTAAATAACTGTAGGCATTATTGTTTAAATATATGCTTTTGTTTTACTTTCAGTTTGGCCACATTGAAGAAAAGTTTAGCTGTGTTCTTCATCAGTATGATTTTTAAACTGCGCTATGGATTGAATTGATAATTTTTATCTGCATTGCATACTGAAATTTTAAAAAAATCTGATATGCACATCGACACATTTTAGGAGTGCTGTGCATTTGGTTGCATTGTCCATGAAGTGGTACATGGAAGTAAATTATTTTAGTTGCAATTAGTGTCAAAGCGATTTCAATCGATGTTGCAAACTTACCAGACTTTTAACCATGTGGCTGAATGAAGGCAGTTGTTTATGTTGAGCTGGTTTTGTTCCTTGTTCGCTATGCAGCTTGGATGTTGAATCCTAGATCCTAGTGTCAGCTTGTTTTCTAGTTATACTTGTTTGAATGTTTTCACAAGTGCTTCTTTTTTGGTGTACAGTATACATGAATGCAATTTGTTCTATGCGTAGTGAAACGTTTTGTAACTAGATCAGAGTTTTGATTTAAATTATGCAAGCACTCATCGTGTAGTTATCAGCTTGAAACTAACACGTGCAGCAGTTTTGAGAAGCTCTTGAAAGGTGGTGCTATATAAATTCCAGATCTCTTTAAGACAGTTAAGACTCTGGAGTTTTGGGAAGATCTTGGGTCTTGCAAGTCATGGTAATTGTAATTGCAAATTATATAGCACCTTGTAAAGAGAAATACCTCAGAGGTACTGTCTCCTTTCGAAACTTCATTTAGAAACTCACTGCAAAGAACAAAGTGTCCAAGGTTTGATTGTCCATCTCAGTTTAGAAAATCAATGCAAGAACAAAGAGCAGGTGTGCAACTCCAGCCATTTCTCTAAAAGTCGGATTGGAGTCATGGTTGTCTGGATCTGGTAGAGACCAGAGTAACTCAGCTGCTCAGATTATATTATCTGTGAAATCAGCTGACGCTACCTTGATGAAAGCATGACTGAGCATGAGGAAGAGCTGTGGAAAATGCAGAACACCCTTAACTGTAATGTCTGCTAACACGAGACACTAATGTGGTTAAAACATTCAGAGAGGTTAACTGTCTGGTGTCAGAGTACATGGCACAAGTCAATTTTGTCTAATAGTAATAAGACCTTGTATGTGACCAAAACTGAGAAAACTGTCATGAAATTGGAAACCATGACTCTACCAGAGTCGCCTGGCCTAGTAAATTGAAATGTATTCAAACGCCTCTGGCTGCTACCAATGATATATCATAACAGAACTGGGTAAGATGCGTATATATATGACTTGGTTATTGGCATAATGTTCAATGCCCATGACTTCAAATTAGACCACCAAGAGATACCTTAAATTAAGTTTTGTTGAATGGCATCACAATAGAATTGGAAAGTAAAAAACTCTGCATTATGATATACAGCTTGATGTGTAACACAACAAGGAATATCAATATGCAGGTAGCTTACTTTGACCCATTTCATGCCTGCTTGCCTCCCGAGTGTATTTCTCGTGAAGTAACTTACAACTTTGTGAGGGTTTTCTCAGAATTGGTTCTATACTGTGAGGATATAATTACCACTTTGTTATCAGACAATTGTGTCTCCTGACTGTTCTGGCTACATTAGTGCTTGATATTTCCAGACAACTTATAAGAGTGTAGACCACAGTGACTGTACTTCATGACCAGGCGATTGTGTTAGTGAGCACTATGCTTGCATTATTCCAGGTGTTACCTTCAAAGCATGCCATTATGTTATTACGGAACCTATGGGAATTGGATGCTTGTCGTGAAATCGTACAAAATGTGACGCTGCTTTGTAAATACATAAATGGCTCTGTGTAAATATGTTACATTTCTGCACAGGTGTGCATTTGTGACGATATCCTTGTGTGCTGTTGCTTTTGACGTTCTGCTCTCATGTGATGAAGTAGTGTGTGCTGCAATGATGCATGACAGCGAGGAATGAAGTCTTGATTAATTAAGTAAGTAAGCAGCTACTGCATTTGTTAGCATGCCATGTGTTCCTCAACTGAGCAAGGAATCTCAGATGTGTGTTGGTCAAGGAGAGATGGTACAAACAGGTACATGAATAAGGCACGATTTTGCCATGAGTAAGTCAGGATTGTGTCACAATGAAGTCACGAATAAGTTATGAGTGAGGCTTGATTAATTCTTGGACATGGTTAAGTCCAGATTAAGAAATTATTTAACCATGACACTGAAATCGTATTTCTGATACATGTAAAATATCCAAAAAGAGATGAGACAATTTTTGGTACTGAAGTACAGTGAGTTACATTGTGACTTCTGCCTGCAACATCAAACTTCGCTCCTGACTCTGGCTGAAAGTTTTGTAGTCTGAGGCGACACCGTGCAAAGGTATGTTTGGTGATAGCTTGGCTAGCTCACTTTGGTTTTATTCTTGCAGCTTTTGTGTGTGTGTGTCAGGTGTGAAATGTGTACAAAAATGGTATTTTTATAATATCTGTTGCCGTAGCGATAACATCTGTTGCTGTATCAGTTGTGTGCTAATTTGGAATTGATGCTTTTCTTAGTTTTTCTACAAGGAAGTGAAGCTTTGCCAGAAATGTTGCATTTAGGTATTACGATGGGTCTTGTGCATGCTTGCCGTTTTTTAGTAGTCATTGGTGGTGTTGTGACTGTGCTATCGTTATCACCATAGTTGTAATTGCCATCATCATCATTATGATCAGCATTAGCATAGTCATGATCGCATCATCATAATCACCAAACTCATTATTACTATTGTTATCATTATAATCATAATAACCATCCTAATGGTCATTGTTGCATCAATACTAATCATCGTAATTGTCAGCATCATTATCACCATCTTCATAAGCAGTGTTGTCATCATTACTGTCATCACCGAAAAATTTGTCACCATTATTGCTGTCATTTACTCTATAACCATCATTTCTGTCATTATCAAAACAATTATCACAACCATCGTCATCACAATTCATTATTTTGTGTGCACATTAATTTCCCAGCCAGTTCTGCCTTCTTTGACTTTCATATCAGTAGATTTATTTTCATCATCATTATCATATGATAACGTCAACGTCTTGTTTATCGTCAACGATAACGCAGTTTATTTTCTATCTTGCTTGATGAACCAGCCTTCAGTTTCATATCGAGATTCATCTTTTGTCTTGCTCTGTCTGAGCCGTGGTTTCTAGAGTTGTGGTGTCGCAATTTGGTGCCGTGACGAGCTGCTTAAAACTGTCACGTGCCACAATGTATGGGACACTGGCGGATCCAGAAGTTCGCGAATGGGGGCCAAGTAAGGGCATGCTTAACTGAGCTGGATCTTTTTTAAGTCTTATGGACTTTTGGTGACCATTTGTGTGGTGAACATTTGCTGCTTTATGACATATTTCAGTAATTGATAACCTTTTCACAATCTTCTAAGCACAATTTCTGTTACCTTTTTTCATCTATGCTTACTTTTTTCTTCAGATTTTCCTGATTTCCATAACTTTTTGATCGTTATTGTTGATTTGTAACGTTTTAGCATATAATTTGGTTTCATTGGAGACAACTCAGTGAAGTCCCCCAAAATCAAATAAGGGGACATGGCCAGCTTGGTCCCCTCTGGATCCGCCAATGATGCGGATGCGGTTTTCCATGTTGCAAGATAATGTTGCGATACGCTGATAACAATTTTATGTACGTGTCATAAGATTTGTCATCATGTGCTGTTTTGCAGTTAGCTCTGTGCAGTCTCTTGTTGCAGTTTGATGTTGCAATGTGCTGTGATTTTCTGCATCTAAGTGTCATGTACATCATGCTGCTATATATCGTGTTGCAATGTGCTGTGTCATGTTGTGATATCTAGTTAAAAAATTTGCTGTTGCAAAGTGCTATGTTGCAACTTGTCATGATGCAAGATCTTGTCACAATTTGCTTTTGCATTGCTGTATCACACTACGATATCTAGGCACCGTTTGCTGCTGCTTTGTATTGCATTGTGATGTCATGCTGCAGTAATGTGCCACAAATGTGCCTGTGTTGCAATGTGTCATGCTGCGATATAGTGCCACAATTTCGTGTTGCAATGTGTCATTTAGCAATGTGTTGTGACACGTCTGAGTGTGCTTCCAGTCTGTTATGAGATGTTCCGGCACAGACAGAGAGCATGCACTATTGCAAGTCATAGATCTGTATTATTATGAATGGTAGTCGAGTTCCATAGGGTCTTGCCTTGTGTGCCTCGCATGGTTTTGTATGTGTGTGTGTTTGTGCGTGCGCCTCTTGCTAAAGTCATACTGTACAGTTTTTGTCCTCTTTGTGTCTTTGTACATAGTTGTTGCTATTTATACACACTGTTGTATGGCTTTGTGTATCGTATAAATGCTGGACCCTTGTTGTAATGGTACCTTTGGAAGCCCCATGAGTTACCCTGTTATGATGAGGTGTGTGAATATAGAATTTGGGATTGACGTCCAAAACCTTATTGTATCAGAATTTGCGTTTTGAGGATGTGTGAGTATAACGATGTTTGGCGTATTTATGATATGTACTGCTTGGGTTGCTGTGTTTGACTCTGCTGAAGCATTATGTCACATATGCATGTGTAAAAGAACGTGTGTGTGTGTGACACCTCGGTTGATTGGTTGAGCACATGCTGTGCATTACGCACTAACTGGTACAGGGTTCTAGCCTTCCTTAAACTTTTGCTATGTAAGTACTTTGAGCTAAAGATATTTAATTCACAGTCAATTGGTTAGCACCGACGACTGATTTTCTGTCATGAATTCTAGTGCTACTCTACCAATAACAGAAAATGGATTTTTACAGTGTCAGCACTGTGGTAGAGTTTAAGGCTAGTTAGGAAATTATGAGAGGAAACAAGTGAGAAGGGGCTGGAATTCTTTTAACCACCCTGAACCACATCAGACTTGCTGTTTTGGGTTGGAATTTTTACTTATTTGTGTGAAATGGATAAAACCATGGTGTCCATATCGAGAGTTGATGTTGATGCAGCTGACGGACAGTGGGCTCGTGTTTGACGTGTTTTTTCAGGGTTTTGTACCCAATGTGTCAATCAATTGTTGCTTGAAGTCATGTTACCTATATAGAAAGTTGTTCAGTTTTGGAATGCTGTTGTGTTTAGGCTGCCAAAACCAATAATCTGAATACTGGATTTTATTGATAGAGTAGTGTACGTAATAATTGTTACCTTACTTTACAGCCAAAGCTTTTTGTTAGGACTCGCAGTCGATAAACCTCTTGTAACCTGTAATTACCGTTTGTGTGTCATTTTAAGCATGGAAATTTTATTTTACAGAAATTCATAAGATGGTTTCTGTTGTTTTACCTAAGTAGCAAGAGTTTGCTTGTTTCTGTTTTAGACTTCGAGGTCTGTTCTTTTCTGCATTCTAAGTGGCTTTCTTGCTGAATTGTTTGTCATCTTGATTTCACATGAGATTGTGATTACATACAGGGTCTGAAATATGATTTTATGGCAAAATACGATTTTGTTACTTACCACTAGAGACAGTTAATGTGTCCTAATGCTAAGACTTAAAAGTTTTCCTAGTAAACAGGTATTGCCAAGTTCATGAACTTTGACTCATTAAAATTGGTCACGTACTCCTGTGAGACACAATGGTCTTGTTGGTAATGTGCGTAGTCTCTGGTCCAACGATTGCATGTTGGACTTGGGCCTCTTCTGGACTACTCTATGCAAAACCCCCCTCTGATTTGATTTGGCGTTCTGGAATCTGGACTCGGACTTCTCTTGGATTACTCTCTGGAAACACCCTCTGACTTGACGTAGCACTCGTGAATAGGCTGGTGCCCTGCGCTTGGCCCTCGAGTGGCGCTTTAGAAGTTTAGAGATTACGATTACGAGCTTGCTGAGCAGACGTCGTGTGACAACCCTGGACAAATTGTTCTTGCACACTGTTTCCATCACCCAGCTGCAGAATTTGGTCTGGGATTGAGTTTGGAAACAAAAGGCAAGTTCTGCAAAGCTCTGGCTCTCATATCCAAGACCTTGAGATTCATCCAGTGCTGGCTCAATGGCCAAAGAGAAGGAAAATAAGTGCCTCCTATACATTCATTTCATTCATTCATTGCACTTGTATAGTGCCCTCCTAGATACCTATTTAGAGGCACTCCCAGCCCAACTCCAGCGATGAAGAACACTTTTCAAATGCTTGTAAAATGTGTATGCTATGCAGAGCCCCTAGTTAAAAGAACACAGATACAAAAGGTTATTCCATGTGAAAAGGCATGACGTTGCATCTTTTAAGTGTGCCGCAAAGGAAACAAGTTCATCTTGAGATGAGGAACGAAGATTTCCCCAGCCAGTCAAACCCTGAGGTGGGGCAACAGAGCTCCCGCAAGTAGCCAGAGACATTACCTAACTGGAAGACCCAGACCAAAAGCAGCCAGTGGAGCATTTCATGCATATAATGTGAGACATGATCATGATTTAGAGATACCAGTAACAAGCAGAGCAGCAGGACAGTCTCAAGCTGCCCAATGCGCCAATATACTTGTAGATGGCACTGCAATGGTCCGTCCTACTACAACAAATGCATGAACAAGGGCAAGTTTGGCATTAGGCGAAAGTGGAGATGACCTTGCATTATGGGACACGGAAGCTCATCTTCATCAAGTACTCCAGTCGAGCAAAGGTCATGAATCATAAATTTCCAGTATTCTGGTCAAACAAAGTTTGTCCAATCAGGCTCATAAACTTCACTTATAGAGCTATACGTCATTTTCTGTAATGGTGCTGTACCAATTTCCATTACTTTACAGTCCAATGTAATAGACAGGCATGTGGAGTTGATTTGATTTTATTATACGAAACAGAAAGCTAAACAGACAATCAGAGGAGCGATGATCATACAAAACAGTAAGCGACGAATAAAGCAGAAAAAAAACAATGACTAGAAATATCGGCTTCAGAACCAAAACTCCTTCAGTTCATAAACGTAATGTAAGTCTTGAAATCTCTTCCTCTATTAGTGATAAGCTTTGGGAATATGTTTGTCTGCAGGCGTTGAGCAATATGGCCAGGGTTTAGAGGTTCTAAGTGGTGGGCTGTGCAACAGCCTAGTGATTAACTTGACTTTTAAACACAGGTTGGGATTCTAATAATCTGGGGTTCAAATTTTAACATGTATCATTATGATAAAGTCTGATATGTTGTGGACATGGGTCCCAACTTCAGCTTTAGAATATGACTAATATAATATAATAGTTCTAAAGTGAGATACTTGGTATGGCTCCAACATTAAGTGTAACATGCAGGTTCCAGTGTATCGCTAAATACTAGATAAGTAGTGAGTAGTAGAAATAATATTCAATAAAAATTCACAAGCAATTAAAAAAAGATGCTTTAAAAAGCAATTGATTGCAGTGCTTGAACACGCGATTAATTCAAAACAGTCATAAACATGATTGCATTTCAGCAAGCATTATCCAAGAACTGAAACTGATAATAAATTAACATGTATTAACAATATATTCAAACTTAAATTACCATTACATATTTACATTAGTGTCGGTAATGGCTACAAACTGAAAGCGAACTATCTCTAAGCGTAACAGTTCCTCAACGACGTCTTTGTAATATTTACACGTCTTTCTAAAGTTCCGCATTACTTGAATCATGCAGCAGCAACTAAATACAGGTTTGACTGTAGCTATAACAGGAATGTAACACAACTAATACATATTATAAGGACTTGGCACTTAACAGTTTGGCCGTTGGAACAGCACAAGTAGCTGCTTTTAAAGCCAGTACAATTCAGTACCGGTTTAAAAATCGTGCATCATCGAGTTAACCAAATACATGATCAAAAGATGGAGTAACTGCGGACAAGCTCGAATGATCAAGCAATTGGTACAAGAATGAATAACTTTACAAGACCAGATGAGTAATTTAAGTGCAACATAAATTATTAACTCAAATACAAGATCAACTGATCAAGTACTTGAAGTTAAAAATCAAATAAATCACGTCTATCTCGCTAAAGGTAGAAACGCCCTGAATCCAATTCCACAAAACATTCAAACACAATTAGCATGGACTATTCTGCATCCTTGTTAACAGATTATTAAATGGAAATATACAAATTGGAATGCAATCATGACCATGCTGGAGCCAAGTTTTTCAAACGTTCAAGACCCACCTTTTCAAATCGGAACCCAGCTGTGGTTTCTGTATACTTTTTAGCTCAAATTTTATAAATTTGTATCAATCCGTGGAAGTTTATAGCAAACTTTGAAGGCTTTTTGGCTGAAGTTACCTGAAAAAGTTTAGAACCCAATGTATTAAATCTGGATTCAACAAGACTAAGTTTTAAGCCATTACACAGTTTCGAAACCAGTCTTGGAATAGTTTTGACACTATCAGATTGGACTCACTCATGCCTTAAAACAATAAATGGAAGGCTTTTAAACCCAATATTCGGAAGAAATGAGCCAAGTCCTCCAAAGTTTTAAATCAAGTCTTCTTATCCTCAAGCCGAGCAAACACGCACAACAAACTCTGTCAAGTTCCACCCTCGACTAATACTGTTACACACGTTTAACATATGACTCTAATTTCCCAACCCACTCAGGCAGTTGGGTGGCATGGCTGCAGGTATGTCATCAGTCCCAGGTCGTTCAGCTGCTTCAGCACGATCTCACGCCATGCCTTGTTCGCCTGAGGATTTGCAGGACTCGGATGCATGATGTCCATCACGCGGATGTGCCCAATTCCGTGCTCCTGTAGTGCCGTTCGTGCTCGACCGCACGCGTACTTTCCCACACCAATGACAATGCTGGAGCCCAGGAGCTTCACAATCTCACAAAGCGCCGCATCGCACGAGCGGTTAAGGGCCGAGCGCTCGGCAACATGCAGCTTGTCTGGAGTGATGTTCTTTCCAACCTCAGAGAGAAACATGAGCGGACACATATTGTAGACGAAGCAGCAGCGGAAGAAGTTCTCTGGACGACCGCATAGCTCCTGGAAGAGGTTCCAGAACCGCTTTCCACTCACCTGTAGAGCAGGAAACAGTTTCAATCAAGCAATCAATCAACCAGTCAATCAATCACTCTATCTTTATTGGAACAGTGCAGCAGTATAACATATACACTTAACGTTATTGAACTAGCAGGCTTATTTTACATTAATAATACAAGATAGAATCATGAACTCAAAAGCTATTTAAATAATATAGTCTGCAGAGCCCTGAGAGGGAAAAGAAGCTCAAAGACTGACAAAGAGCTTATTAAACCTTCCTCAGCAACTTCGTAAACCTTCCCCAAGACCTAATAAACCTTTCTTAAAATCTTATTAAACCTTCCCCAAAGCTTAAACCTTCTCCAAAAGCTTGTTACAGCCATCCCAGAACCTTATGAAACCTTTTCCAGCAGCTCACTAAACCTTCTGCAGTCCCTGTGCAATAAAGAAGCATGTAGCAATGAGTCACCGGAACATAATCAGTAAGACACCAGAAAATAATTACAAGTACAGTGAGTATAATGTCAACAACAGTGATGACAAAGACAAAAATGATGGTGGTGATGACAATGACTATGACATCACAGGCGCCCTTGTAACGGCATGGCTGTGTTACGGCGCCATATAAATTGTCATTGTTATTATTATTATCACTCACCTCGCTTCGTCTGCATCGAAATCCTTGAACCCGTCTTTTGGGATGTTCTAGTTTCGGTTTGTCCACCGTTCCAGAAATCTTCAACCAGTCGCGAACCATAGAAACTTCGCCAAATGGCACCTGCAGTATTACACCAAGGTCAATAAATCCTAATCCGAAGAGCAAGGCAACAGCTTGTTCCAGGTCATCACACAGTCTGCTGATTAGGTTTCAATCCACAATAATCATTTAATTACATACTCAGCATGCTACAAAACAGACCACTGTGCTAATTTGATGGACATATTTAACTAATTAAACTGACCAAAGAAATGCAGATCTGCTAATAAATTCAAATTAAAATATCTGCTAGAGCTTCATATTTGCTCCTAAATTGATCGAAATCACTGTTTAAACAATACTTAGATGATGATGATGATGATGATGATGATGATGATGATGATGATGATAACGACAATTTATATGGCGCCGTAACGTGGCCATACCGCTACAAGGGCACCTCATAACTTCTAGCGGACAGGATAAGCCTTGGCGAACAGGTGTGTTTTAAGCCTAGAGTTCACCGAGTCGGCCAGTCTGATGGCGGGTGGAAGACTGTTCCAGCAATGTTCCAACAATGTAACCAAGGTACACACTAGGTAATAATTACTGGTCAATCTGTGCCATTCCATTCCTTAGATAATCTTGTCAACTGAAATTGCATACAATGCCATTTACTGTTTAAAGTGATAATATTTGCTCCTGAGATGTATCCAAATTTCTGGTGGCTGTAACTTAATCTCAAACCCTGCTAAGAATCTTACAGAAGCCCCTTGATTCCCCTGATTCCCCCAATCACCATAGATTCACCGGTCAATCCAGTAGTTTATAAAGAGGCTCCCCTTTTGTAAAGTCACAAGTGGATTACGGTTCTATTTCTTGAAGGCCTTTTCTTCAGCTCCCTTATTGCTGGGGGCAGTGCAGTGGCTTGCCCTGCAAACTCATATGGAGGGCATGGCTGGATTGGCCTCCTGGATCTGCTCAGTTACATAAAACCATAAACAATGTAACCAAGGTACACACTCAATAATAATTACTGGTCAACCTGTGTCTTTCCATTCCTTAACAGGAACGATATAAAAGTATAATTACATTACAGTTACATGGCATTACAATATAACAGAGGTATATGATGCTTAAAATTATGCCAACTTTACACGTTTTTTAATTCCTTAAAAATGCGCTATATACGGGGGCCCGTAGAGTAATGGATAACACACTGGCGTGAAGAGCTGAAGGTACCAAGATCGAACCCCGTAGACATCCGTTAATTTAAGGTCAATTCTGCCTTCCAGTCGCTAGGCAGCGGCGGTGGTTAAATGAATAGTAGACCATGATTTGGCGCCGTATGTGGCTGCCGCATAAGCAGTTATATTCGACTCCTGTAAAACTGTTATCATGTGTGCTTCTACTTAATACATGTATGTAAGGCGCCCTGCGTGGCTGCCGTTTCTACTATACGTATGTTCAATGTACAGCACAGTGCGTTTGCAGGCGTTTAATTAAAGAAAAGATTATTATTATTATTATTATAAATGAGCAATTACACAGCACTGTATTACGACATAACAGAGGTACATAAGAGGTCATAATTACGCCAGTCTGTGCCATTCCAAAGGGTCCTGGATTCATCCCAACAAACAGGACATCCTTCTGCGTCGTACAGAAACGTCGAATGAACTGCGAATGTGGCCGGATAGCATACTCCAAGGGACTGTAGACATGCGAAACTGGCACCTTGAATTCAATCTGCGTCAGTTCCCGACACAACTTCAACTCTACATCAAGGAACGTCTCGGCGATGTTGGGTTGAATTGGTTTTGGCATCTCTCGCAAGACCCCCGGAGTTTGCAGCTGGTACGGATCGGCACCTGCTCGTCTTGGAAATGGGAAGTCAAAGAAACCATGCATGCAGCTGCTTGAATTGCAGCTGCACCGACCTGGTCCATCGGAACGGAAGACGCTTGCTGTGGCACTCCCATACTGGTGCAGTGAGTTCAGACTATCGCTTGCCTGCATGGAGGAACTTGCACCTCGGTATGACTGTAGTGCGCTCATATTATCGTACGGCTGGAGTGAACCGACGGCATCATACGGATGCAGAGGGTTTGTTGCTGCTCGGTACGGTGCTGGGGTGGAATCTGTTCCAGGGACATACAACCCAGGCGAGTAGTAGTGATGGGGGTCGGTTGAGGGAAAGAATGAAAAACCATCATAGCAAACTTGATTCCACATGGGATGCCAGAAATTTGAGGCTTGCATGATTGTTGATAAGCAGTGAACGTGTATGTACACCAATAAAGCCCGAACTGTGTACCGTAGTTTATCACTTGTTTACAGCTTGAGGGAAGCCCATTATACCTGTTCAGCATCTACAATATACAGTCATAATGTTTAACTGCATTTTGGCAAATGTGTTCTGATCTGCGCCAAGTAGCACTGAAGTGAGCCGAGGTAAAACACAAACGAATAGATTTTGGTGGCTTAGCGTCTGTCGTCGGTTCTATGTCCTTAACAAACCACCATCTGCGCTGTAAAATTGCACCGACAATCTGATTTTAAAGTAAGTGCACATTTCCTCCGCACCATCTGCGCGCATTTTCCCCTAAATTTTCTTAATATTTTCTCTAATCTTTCACAAAATTTTTCCAGTACCACTAAATCGCCGGATGCGCGGATTTAAACAACGCTCTAAGATACGAAGGTTGCTACAGAAACAAAATGGTGGCACTCTTCCCAACGGCCGTAAGACCAATACAACTCTACAGATTTCGAACCAAATTGCGCTGTTTCTTTCCAAAATCTGTTAGCCTACTTTCTTCTTCACGGTGGAAAAATGGTTGAGTACTTTCTGAGGCTTGGGAAGAAGTGTTTTTAAGAGGTCTAACCCTTGGTGTACCCGCTGTCACCTATATTGTCCTTGCACTGTATATGTTACAGGCAATTCGTAAAACCAGGGATTTTGTAAAATCCCTGAAATTTTTAGGTACTTTGTAAAATCCCTGATTCACTCAGGCACTTTACAAAATCCCTGAAAAAACCAGGGATTTTGTAAAATCCCTGAAATCAGGAGACGAAAATTTGACAGATTGCCTGAAATGAAAATGACGAACATAATCGAAGTTTATTACGCAAACAAACCCTATTTTCAAGGGATCGACAGTTTAAGATGGTATTTTATTTTAAGTTTAGATCTCATGTTGTACAACCAGGAATTTTGTAAAATGTCTGACAGTGTATTATGCAAAGAAGTCTAATTTTCAAACGATTACCATTTTTAGATGGTATTTTATTTTAAGTTCAGTTCTACTTCAGTTTTTGTTGTCACACGACATACTCGAATGGTTTCGACACTTGACTTTCCCTTTGAAAATTTTTAACTTTGAAGTTGCAAATTAATTGAAGTTGTTGATACATCACAAATTAATAAACAATCCGGCTCGACAACTTTACTTTCCCTTTGAAAAATTTGCAGCTATTTGTCTTGCAGCACTCAGAAGACTTTGAAGTTGCAGGATAATTGAAGTTGTTGATACTTCACATATTAGTAAACAATACGGCTCGACAACTGCACTTTCCGTTTGAAAAATTTGTCCCTATTTGTTTCGCAGAACTCAGAGAACTTTGATTGTCTATTTACTTATAATTCTTTGATGTGCCGTCGCAACAATTAGAAGTTGACCGAAATATTTTCCGATTGGCTGAGATTAACTGTGGTCAGACGAGTACCCTTGCTATAAATTAAAACCCAGCAAGAACTATTTTATTTCTGGTTATCCTTTATTTAGGTCAGTTCTAAACAAAATGGATAGTGAGCATAATATGACAGAGGTAAAATTTATGGAACAGTTGCTTGCTATGTAGGCCTACAATGCCGATAAGAAAACAGCGCTGATGAGGAAGGAGACGTACTTCGATTTGATTAATGAGCTGAAAGAAGCGATGAAGGATACAACAACAAAGACCAACAAACAGTACTACATCCTAAAACGGTTAGTGACATCAGATTAGTGTATTGCGATCATTCCTACTGGTGGGAAGAACATATATAATAAGAACATGCATAATAAACTGTCAGACATTTTACAAAATTCCTGGTTGTACAACATGAGATCTAAACTTAAAATAAAATACCATCTTAAACTGTCGATCCCTTGAAAATAGGGTTTGTTTGCGTAATAAACTTCGATTATGTTCGTCATTTTCATTTCAGGCAATCTGTCAAATTTTCGTCTTCTGATTTCAGGGATTTTACAAAATCCCTGTTTTTTTCAGGGATTTTGTAAAGTGCCTGAGTGAATCAGGGATTTTACAAAGTACCTAAAAATTTCAGGGATTTTACAAAATCCCTGGTTTTACGAATTGCCTGTAACATATACATACATGTATTATATATCTATATATATCTATAAAAAAACTTATATATTATATTGATATAATCGATTGCACCGTAGACGTAGGTTTACTATATATCCCCATCCATTCTAAGTGCACCTCAAGATTAAAGGTAGGCTAGGCCTATTCAATTCAATGACTACCTGACTTCCAACTTACTTCTCTACCCACACCAGTCTGGTTTTACCGAGCGGCACTCAACCGAAACCCTACTCACTTCCCTCTACAATAAACTTGTTTCTGCAATCTCTCATCAACAGGTCTCTTGTCTCTGCCCCCTTGACATTTCCGCAGCCTTCGACACCATTGATCACAACATCTTAATTAGGCCTACTCCAAAGACTGTCAACTTGGTTCGGTTTTACTGTAGGCCCTACTGCATGCTTTCCTCTGGATTCAGTCATATCTCTCTTACCGCTCGTTCTCTGTCAAAACATCAGAAACCTCATCCCAATCATGCCCTCTCACCTGTGTTGTTCCGCAAGGTTCCGTTCTTGGGCCCCTTTTGCTCATCCTCTACACTACTCCACTCAGCTCACTCATCAAATCATCATCAGTCGATCATCACCTATATGCCGACGACACGCAACTATTCAGCTCTTTCTCTCCAAACAGCAAATTCTTCCATTCCATAGACAATCTTCTCCATGTGGTCACCCAAATCTCCTCCTGGATGACAAATCTTCTTTGCTCAAACCCGGCTAAGACTGAATTCATTCTCATAGGCCTGCGTGATCAACTCAAGAAAATCCCAGACACCTCTATTTCCCTCAACCTTGACTCTGCATCCACCCACGCATTCACTCCCAATTCTCCTGTCCGCAACCTTCTAATGAGCTCAGTACAGTGCTACCATTATTACCCAACTTACAGTGCTATCATTATTATCCAACTAGAGTATTTGCCCGTCAGATGACGGGTTAAAACGTCGCTCACGATTTGTAAATGTATTATCAGTGTTTTAGTTGTCGGGGGTTTGGGGGGTTCAACCCCCTAGTTCTCTTTCTAACCCCCTCAGCTAAGTAACTGAAAATATGTTGGGGGATTACTTTACTACAAAAAACTGGTGTTTGATCTATGTGATTATGTGATTTGGTAATCTGCAAATTTTTGACCCCCCCCCAGTTGTTTTTGGACAACTAAAACACTGTAATATTCGGTCTCGGGAATATTCTTCAATCATGGGACAACGAAATTTTGAAGGACTATTTACCAGCAATCTAGCATTTTCGAGTTTTATGACGTCGTGTGGACTGTTCCTACCCTTAACCTGCCGTCAGAGCGTGTGCCATAGTGAGGGAGTGATGCCAGGAGAGAGGGAGAGAGGAAGGGAGTTAGTGAAGGAGGGAGGGACAAAGCTAGGGCGGGAGGGAGGGAGAGACGTAGGGAGGAGGGACGGAGGGAGGGACGGAGGGAGGAGGCAGAGACAGACTTACTAACCGCTGTTCATCTGTCTATCAATGCGTCTGTCTGTCTATCTGGCCGACCTGCCCTGAGTGAAAGAGGGAGGGACAGAGCTAGGGCGGGAGGGAGGGAGGCAGAGACCGCTGGCTGCTTGTCTGTCTATCAACGCTACCGGCCTTAGGCAGGTCGGCCAAGGGCTTGTCAGGCATAGAACATTCCAAAGTGTTTATCTTACGATGGACACACAAAGCTGGGAAACTATATATATATGATTACAATAACTTGTAGTTTCGTAACTTTCGTCTGCACGTGTTATTAAGTTATTAGTATTTTTGAGCCTAAACCAATAGCGTTTTTGAAAATGAAATTTTAATTAAAGGAAAAAGAGAAAATTTAATAAAGTTACAGTTACTAATAATGTAGCCATTGTATGATTTTCTGTATTCTTTGAACATAATTTTATAATGAGACCTGTATAAGCTGCAGGCACCTTCATTAACCTCTATAGTTCAGACATTAGGCTGTATTAAATTATTAATATTTGCTAGTTTGATTTTTAATGATGTAACTGAACGTCATAATTCTTTTTCTATCTTCAGCATAGTAGACTATGCTGAAGATAAAAAAAGAATTATGACGTTCAGCTGCCAATCTTCGCCATGCAGTCAACCAGCTGGTAAAACTGCATGCCCAGAGACCACCACGTGGAGGTGTTGGCAAAGGTCTCCGTAATCCGTTCACTTCAGCGCTCATGGGGCAGTCGAATTTCATCGCCAATTTGGTACTACCCACAGAAAGTCCAATTTTATAAATATTCTCAATTTGAGTAATTTGATTTTACTTGGATGGGAATGAAAGACACACATTCGCACTGATGCAAATGCGAAAAGACTCAACTACTATAGACATTAGAATACGCAGAAAGAGCGGTAGAAAGCTCGGATGTGTCATAATGCACAAGTATTTAAATCAGAGGCTGGGCGAATAAGTGAATGAAACAAGACTAGGCATAAGTGTCAGAGGAAAATGGAATGAGTAAATAAAATGCGAGACAGCAAACAAGGCAGCGATGTTGACAGAGTAACAGCGGCATAGAATTTGAAGATTGAGAACGAAAGACAGGGATTTAGAGTAATAGAGTAAGAACAAGACAGAGACAGAAACAAAGAAAGACAGAGACACACAGAGAGAAGGAAAAAGGCAGAGCAAGAAAGATGCAGAGAGAGAGAGAGAGAGAGAGAGAGAGAGAGAGAGAGAGAGAGAGAGAGAGAGAGAGAGAGAGAGAGAGATAATGTAAAAAAAATAGATGGACAGGCAGATACCTAGAAAGATAGATAGGTTAAATCAGCACAAGACTGAAAGCAAGAGTACATGAAAACGCCAGAATAAGGGGGAAACAGAGAGAACATCTGAGGGTCTGAGATACTGGTAGAATGAGATAGAGATTGTGAGTAGGCCTATATGATGCAGAGATTTAGAGTCCGCTTATTCGCTTAATAACGTTTAAGCGAAGACGACTAGGCCAGCTTAAGAAAACTACCCAAAAATGGAAAGTAAAACTGCCTGAGACGCTTGCAGTGAACGGATTACCCAAATGCAACTAAGTATGTGGCCCGATATTTTAGAATTCCTTGCCTATCGAATTTGCTGGTCTATCTACTATACATCAATTAAAAAACTGAAACTCTCTCTTTTGGATGCACAATGTGCACATGCATGACTGCATTATGTGATTCTTTGCACATGCACTGTCATTTCTTTCATCTCTTACTACAGATTTATACTGATTTAATCATGTTTAGTATACCGTTTTCACCAAGTTCATGATGATTGTATGTATTATTGATTAATGTAATGAGGGTGACCCTGATAGCGGAACCTTATGTTCCTTATGGGTTTACCTATTGGCGCAATTGCATGTAACTGTCTGGAAAAGTATTTAGTTACATAGTGATCAATAAAACAATCTGAATCTGAATGCATTTCATGCAGTGCCAATTAAAGCCCTACAGAGAAAATGTGATGCATTTGGCCCATCACATTTCTCACCCCGGATATCACTGATTAACAGTTATCAGTTCGACAACATTCAGTGCTTGATTCAAGATTACGAATAAAGTAAAGATTAGTTTTCATTATCTGCGTGTAACTTAATAACTGCTTCCCTGGGTTCAAAAGAATCTATCTTCCAAGTCCTTAATCTCCCTATTTCAATCAGAATAGAACAGATTCATTCCACAGAACCAGCAGTGTTTGCACATCATATTGATAACACGTGCTTCATGGAAAATTGAAAGGAGACAGCACTTGTACTTCTACTCTTCTACCTATTGCCAGCACATTTTAATACGGTTGGCCATTCTCTTCTAGAGTAGGCCTACATTTCACGTCAATTAAACAATAAAAGTAACCAAGAACTATATAAAAGTAAAGACTAGCACATACAGAAAAAGATATAACGAAACACAGAGAGAGTCAGAGCAACAGACAGGCAGACAGACCAACAGTCAGACAGAGACAGTGATAGAAACAGATAAATAGACAGACCTATAGTCAGACACAGATACTGAGAGAAACAGATAAGCCGACAGATCTATACTCAGACAGAGACAGTGACAGAAACAGATCCGCAGACAGACCTATAGTCAGACACAGAAACTGAGAAACAGATCAGCAGACAGACTTACAGTCAAACAGAAATACTGAGAGAAACAGATAGGCAGACAGACCTACAGTCACACAGAGACAATGACAGAAACATATCATCACAGACTATAGTCAGAAAGAGACTGTGAGAGAACGACATAGGCAGAAAAATATATAGTCAGAGACAGTGATAGAAACAGATAAGCAGACAGCCAGACAAAGACAATGACAACAAGACATAGGCAGAGAGACCTAGAGTCAGACACAGTCAATGATAAGAAGAGATAAGTAGAACGAACTATAGTCAAACACCCTGAAAGAAACAAATCAGCACACAAAGAAACTGAGAGAAGCAAATAAACAAATAACCAGACAAACCTAGAGTCAGTCAAAGACACTGAGAGAAATAGATAAGCAGACAGATCTATTGTCAGACAGCGACAGTGACAGAAACAGATAAGCACACAGACTTACAGTCAATCTTATACACCTAAAGAAACAGATCAGCATCAGACCTATAGTCAAACAGAGATACTGAGAGAAACAAAGAAGCAAACAGACCAAAAGGGAGACAGAGATACTGAGAGAAACAGATCAGCAGACAGACCTACAGTCAGACAGAGACAGTGAAAGAGACAGACCATCATACAGACTTGTAGTCAAACAGAGATACTGAGAGAAACAGATAAGCAGACAGACCAACAGTCCGAGACAGTGACAGAGACAGACCAGCAGACAGACTTATAGTCAAACAGAGATACTGAGAGAAACAAATAAGCAGACAGACCTATAGTTAGACAGACACAGTGACAGAAAAAGATCAGCAGATAGACTTACAGTCAAACAGAGATACTGAGAGAAACAGATAAGCAGACAGACCTACAGTCAGAGACAGTGACAGAGACAGATCAGCAGACAGACTTACAGTCAGACAGAGATACTGAGAGAAACAGATAAGCAGACAGACCTACAGTCAGAGTCAGTGACAGAATAAGATCATCAGACAGACTAATAATCAAACAGAAATACTGAGAGAAAGAGATATGCAGACAGACCTATAGTCAGACAGAGATACTGAGAGAAACAGAGAAGCAGACAGACCTATAGGGAGACAGAGATACTGAGAGAAACAGATAAGCAGACAGAACTACATTCGTAGACATTGACAGAGACAGATCAGCAGACAGACTTACAGTCAGACAGAGATACTGAGAGAAACAGATAAGCAGACAGACCTACAGGCAGAGTCAGTGACAGAATAAGATCATCAGACAGACTAATAATCAAACAGAAATACTGAGAGAAACAGAGAAGCAGACAGACCAATAGTCAGAAAGAGATACTGAGAGAAACAGATAAGCAGAAAGAATTACACTCAGAGACAGTGACAGAGACAGATTAGCAGACAGACTTACAGTCAAACAGAGATACTGAGAGAAACAGATCATACAGAGATACCGAGAGAAACAGATAAGCAGACAGACCTACAATCAGAGACAGTGACAGAGACAGGTCAGCAGACAGACTTACAGTCAGAAATACTGAGAGAAACAGATCAGCAGACAGAACAATAGGCAGACAGAGATACTGAAACAGATAAGCAGACAGACCTACAGTCAGAGACAGTGACAGAGACAGATCAGCACACAGACTTACAGTCAGACCGAGATACTGAGAGAAACAGATTAGCAGACAGACCTATAGGCAGATAGAGATACTGAGAGACACAGATAAGCTGACAGACCTACACTCACAGAAAGTGACAGAGACAGAGCAGCAGACAGACTTACAGTCAGACAGAGATACTGAGAAAAACAGATCAACAAACAGACTTATTGTCAGTCAGAGATACTGAGAGAAACAGAGAAGCAGAGAGACCTATAGGCAGAGAGAGATACTGAGAGAAACAGATAAGCAGACACACCTACAGTCAGAGACAGTGACAGAGACAGATCAGCAGACAGACTTACAGTCAGACACAGATACTGAGAGAAACAGATAAGCAGACAGCCTACAGTCAGATACAGTTAAAGAAAAAGATCATCAGACAGAGGAATAAAAATAACAGAAATACTGAGAGAAACAGAGAAGCAGACAGACCTATAGGCAGACAGAGATACTGAGAGAAACAGATGAGCAGACAGACTTACAGTCAGAGCCAGTGACAGAGATAGATCAGCAGACAGACTTACAGTCAGACAGAGATACTGAGAGAAACAGATAAGCAGACAGCCTACAGTCAGATACAGTTACAAAAATAGATCGTCAGACAGAGGAATAAACATAACAGAAATACTGAGAGAAACAGAGAAGCAGACAGACCTATAGGCAGACAGAGATACTGAGAGAAACAGATGAGCAGACAGACTTACAGTCAGAGACAGTGACAGAGACAGATCAGCAGACAGACTTACAGTCAGACAGAGATACTGAGAGAAACAGATAAGCAGAGAGACACAGTGACAGAGACAGATCAGCACACAGACTTACAGTCAAACAGAGATACTGATAGAAACAGATCAGACAGAGATACTGAGAGAAACAGATAAGCAGACAGAACAATACGTAGACAGAGATACTGAAACAGAAAAGCAGACAGACCTACAGTCAGAGACAGTGACAGAGACAGGTCAGCAGACAGACTTACAGTCAGAGATACTGAGAGAAACAGATCAGCAGACAGAACAATAGGCAGACACAGATAGTGAAACAGATAAGCAGACAGACCTACAGTCAGAGACAGTGACAGAGACAGATCAGCAGACAAACTTACAGTCAGACAGAGATACTGAGAGAAACAGATCAGCAGACAGACCTATAGGAACACAGAGATACTGAGAGAAACAGATAAGCAGACAGACCTACAGTCAGAGACAGTGACAGAGACAGATCAGCAGACAGACTTACAGTCAAACAGAGATACTGAGAGAAACAGATCAGCAGACAGAACAATAGGCAGACAGAGATACTGAAACAGATAAGCAGACAGACCTACAGTCAGAGACAGTGACAGAGACAGATAAGCAGACAGACTTACAGTCAGACACAGAAACTGAGAGAAACAGATCAGGAGACAGACCTAGGCAGACAGAAATACTGAGAGAAAGAGATATGCAGACAGACCTATAGGCAGACAGAGATACTGAGAGAAACAGATAAGCAGACAGACCTACAGTCAGAGACAGTGACAGAGACAGATTAGCAGACAGACTTACACTCAGACAGAGATACCGAGGGAAACGGATAAGCAGACAGACACAGTGTCAGAGACAGATCAGCACACAGACTTACAGTCAAACAGAGATACTGATAGAAACAGATCAGACAGAGAAACTGAGAGAAACAGATAAGCAGACAGAACAATAGGTAGACAGAGATACTGAAACAGATAAGCAGACAGACCTACAGTCAGAGACAATGACAGAGACAGGTCAGCAGACAGACTTACAGTCAGAAATACTGAGAGAAACAGATCAGCAGACAGAACAATAGTCAGACAGAGATACCGAAACAGATAAGCAGACAGACCTACAGTCAGAGACAGTGACAGAGACAGATCAGCACACAGACTTACAGTCAGACCGAGATACTGAGAGAAACAGATCAGCAGACAGACCTATAGGCAGATAGAGATACTGAGAGACACAGATAAGCTGACAGACCTACACTCACAGAAAGTGACAGAGACAGAGCAGCAGACAGACTTACAGTCAGACAGAGATACTGAGAAAAACAGATCAACAAACAGACTTATTGTCAGTCAGAGATACTGAGAGAAACAGAGAAGCAGAGAGACCTATAGGCAGAGAGAGATACTGAGAGAAACAGAAAAGCAGACACACCTACAGTCAGAGACAGTGACAGAGACAGATCAGCAGACAGACTTGCAGTCAAACAGAGATACTGAGAGAAACAGATAAGCAGACACCTACAGTCAGATACAGTTACAGAAAAAGATCATCAGACAGACTAATAATCAAACAGAAATATTGAGAGAAAGAGATATGCAGACAGACCTATAGTCAGACAGAGATACTGAGAGAAACAGAGAAGCAGACAGACCTATAGGGAGACAGAGATACTGAGAGAAACAGAAAAGCAGACAGACCTACAGTCAGAGACAGCGACAGAGACAGATCAGCAGACAAACTTGCAGTCAAACAGAGATACTGAGAGAAACAGATAAGCAGACAGCCTACAGTCAGATACAGTTACAGAAATAGATCATCAGACAGAGGAATAAAAATAACAGAAATACTGAGAGAAACAGAGAAGCAGACAGACCTATAGGCAGACAGAGAAACTGAGAGAAACAGATAAGCAGACAGACTTACAGTCAGAGACAGTGACAGAGACAGATCAGCAGACAGACTTACAGTCAGACAGAGATACTGAGAGAAACAGATAAGCAGACAGACACAGTGACAGAGACAGATCAGCACACAGACTTACAGTCAAACAGAGATACTGATAGAAACAGATAAGCAGACAGAACAATACGTAGACAGAGATACTGAAACAGAAAAGCAGACAGACCTACAGTCAGAGACAGTGACAGAGACAGGTCAGCAGACAGACTTACAGTCAGAGATACTGAGAGAAACAGATCAGCAGACAGAACAATAGGCAGACACAGATAGTGAAACAGATAAGCAGACAGACCTACAGTCAGAGACAGTGACAGAGACAGATCAGCAGACAAACTTACAGTCAGACAGAGATACTGAGAGAAACAGATCAGCAGACAGACCTATATGAACACAGAGATACTGAGAGAAACAGATAAGCAGACAGACCTACAGTCAGAGACAGTGACAGATACAGATCAGCAGACAGACTTACAGTCAAACAGAGATACTGAGAGAAACAGATCAGCAGACAGAACAATAGGCAGACAGAGATACTGAAACAGATAAGCAGACAGACCTACAGTCAGAGACAGTGACAGAGACAGATAAGCAGACAGACTTACAGTCAGACACAGAAACTGAGAGAAACAGATCAGGAGACAGACCTAGGCAGACAGAAATACTGAGAGAAAGAGATATGCAGACACACCTCAATTCCCTCCTCATTGGTCTTCCCAAAGTCCGTCTTGCTCCTCTTCAGTCCGTTCTCAATGCTGCTGCTAGATTAATTGCCCGTCTTCCTCGATTCTCTCATATCACCACCTTTATGGCAGAAGAACTCCACTGGCTCCCGCTTTCTGCCCGCATCCAATTTAAGGTCCTCATCCTTGTCTCTAAGGCTCAGCTTGGTTTCGCTCCAAAATATTTATGTGACTTATTTCATCGCCCTCACTCTGCGGCTTCTCTTCGTCCTCTTCGTTCATCTGACCGTTCGGACCTCCTCGTTCCCCGTGTCAGGACTTCACTGGCTCAATCTAGGTCGTTTGCTTCCATTGGCCCTGCTCTTTGGAATGGGCTTCCTCCGTTTGTTCGTTCTTCTATTCTCTCAGGTAGCGTCTCTTCCTCTTTTACCTTTCTTAAAACTTGCTTTTTCTCTCGGGGTCTATCGCACTGGGAGCGCTTCTGAATGGCCCTCCCGCTAGAAGCGCTTTATAAATATCCGAATACAATACAATACAATACAATACCTATAAGCAGACAGAGATACTGAGAGAAACAGATAAGCAGACAGACCTACAGTCAGAGACAGTGACAGAGACAGATTAGCAGACAGACTTACACTCAGACAGAGATACCGAGGGAAACGGATAAGCAGACAGACACAGTGACAGAGACAGATCAGCACACAGACTTACAGTGAAACAGAGATACTGATAGAAACAGATCAGACAGAGAAACTGAGAGAAACAGATAAGCAGACAGAACAATAGGTAGACAGAGATACTGAAACAGATAAGCAGACAGACCTACAGTCAGAGAGAGTGACAGAGACAGGTCAGCAGACAGATTTACAGTCAGAAATACTGGAAGAAACAGATCAGCAGACAGAACAATAGGCAGACAGAGATACTGAAACAGATAAGCAGACAGACCTACAGTCAGAGACAGTGACAGAGACAGATCAGCAGACAGACTTACAGTCAGACCGAGATACTGAGAGAAACAGATCAGCAGACAGACCTATAGGCAGATAGAGATACTGAGAGACACAGATAAGCTGACAGACCTACACTCACAGAAAGTGACAGAGACAGAGCAGCAGACAGACTTACAGTCAGACAGAGATACTGAGAAAAACAGATCAACAAACAGACTTATTGTCAGTCAGAGATACTGAGAGAAACAGAGAAGCAGACAGACCTATAGGGAGACAGAGATACTGAGAGAAACAGAAAAGCAGACAGACCTACAGTCAGAGACAGCGACAGAGACAGATCAGCAGACAGACTTGCAGTCAAACAGAGATACTGAGAGAAACAGATAAGCAGACAGCCTACAGTCAGATACAGTTACAGAAATAGATCATCAGACAGAGGAATAAAAATAACAGAAATACTGAGAGAAACAGAGAAGCAGACAGACCTATAGGCACACAGAGAAACTGAGAGAAACAGATAAGCAGACAGACTTACAGTCAGAGACAGTGACAGAGACAGATCAGCAGACAGACTTACAGTCAGACAGAGATACTGAGAGAAAGAGATAAGCAGACAGACACAGTGACAGAGACAGATCAGCACACAGACTTACAGTCAAACAGAGATACTGATAGAAACAGATCAGACAGAGAAACTGAGAGAAACAGATAAGCAGACAGAACAATAGGTAGACAGAGATACTGAAACAGATAAGCAGACAGACCTACAGTCAGAGACAGTGACAGAGACAGGTCAGCAGACAGACTTACAGTCAGAAATACTGAGAGAAACAGATCAGCAGACAGAACAATAGGCAGACAGAGATACTGAAACAGATAAGCAGACAGACCTACAGTCAGAGACAGTGACAGAGACAGATCAGCACACAGACTTACAGTCAGACCGAGATACTGAGAGAAACAGATTAGCAGACAGACCTATAGGCAGATAGAGATACTGAGAGACACAGATAAGCTGACAGACCTACACTCACAGAAAGTGACAGAGACAGAGCAGCAGACAGACTTGCAGTCAGACAGAGATACTGAGAAAAACAGATCAACAAACAGACTTATTGTCAGTCAGAGATACTGAGAGAAACAGAGAAGCAGAGAGACCTATAGGCAGAGAGAGATACTGAGAGAAACAGATAAGCAGACACACCTACAGTCAGAGACAGTGACAGAGACAGATAAGCAGACAGCCTACAGTCAGATACAGTTAAAGAAAAAGATCATCAGACAGAGGAATAAAAATAACAGAAATACTGAGAGAAACAGAGAAGCAGACAGACCTATTGGCAGACAGAGATACTGAGAGAAACAGATGAGCAGACAGACTTACAGTCAGAGCCAGTGACAGAGACAGATCAGCAGACAGACTTACAGTCAGACAGAGATACTGAGAGAAACAGATAAGCAGACAGCCTACAGTCAGATACAGTTACAAAAATAGATCATCAGACAGAGGAATAAACATAACAGAAATACTGAGAGAAACAGAGAAGCAGACAGACCTATAGGCAGACAGAGATACTGAGAGAAACAGATGAGCAGACAGACTTACAGTCAGAGACAGTGACAGAGACAGATCAGCAGACAGACTTACAGTCAGACAGAGATACTGAGAGAAACAGATAAGCAGAGAGACACAGTGACAGAGACAGATCAGCACACAGACTTACAGTCAAACAGAGATACTGATAGAAACAGATCAGACAGAGATACTGAGAGAAACAGATAAGCAGACAGAACAATACGTAGACAGAGATACTGAAACAGAAAAGCAGACAGACCTACAGTCAGAGACGGTGACAGAGACAGGTCAGCAGACAGACTTACAGTCAGAGATACTGAGAGAAACAGATCAGCAGACAGAACAATAGGCAGACACAGATAGTGAAACAGATAAGCAGACAGACCTACAGTCAGAGACAGTGACAGAGACAGATCAGCAGACAAACTTACAGTCAGACAGAGATACTGAGAGAAACAGATCAGCAGACAGACCTATAGGAACACAGAGATACTGAGAGAAACAGATAAGCAGACAGACCTACAGTCAGAGACAGTGACAGAGACAGATCAGCAGACAGACTTACAGTCAAACAGAGATACTGAGAGAAACAGATCAGCAGACAGAACAATAGGCAGACAGAGATACTGAAACAGATAAGCAGACAGACCTACAGTCAGAGACAGTGACAGAGACAGATAAGCAGACAGACTTACAGTCAGACACAGAAACTGAGAGAAACAGATCAGGAGACAGACCTAGGCAGACAGAAATACTGAGAGAAAGAGATATGCAGACAGACCTATAGGCAGACAGAGATACTGAGAGAAACAGATAAGCAGACAGACCTACAGTCAGAGACAGTGACAGAGACAGATTAGCAGACAGACTTACACTCAGACAGAGATACCGAGGGAAACGGATAAGCAGACAGACACAGTGTCAGAGACAGATCAGCACACAGACTTACAGTCAAACAGAGATACTGATAGAAACAGATCAGACAGAGAAACTGAGAGAAACAGATAAGCAGACAGAACAATAGGTAGACAGAGATACTGAAACAGATAAGCAGACAGACCTACAGTCAGAGACAATGACAGAGACAGGTCAGCAGACAGACTTACAGTCAGAAATACTGAGAGAAACAGATCAGCAGACAGAACAATAGTCAGACAGAGATACCGAAACAGATAAGCAGACAGACCTACAGTCAGAGACAGTGACAGAGACAGATCAGCACACAGACTTACAGTCAGACCGAGATACTGAGAGAAACAGATCAGCAGACAGACCTTTAGGCAGATAGAGATACTGAGAGACACAGATAAGCTGACAGACCTACACTCACAGAAAGTGACAGAGACAGAGCAGCAGACAGACTTACAGTCAGACAGAGATACTGAGAAAAACAGATCAACAAACAGACTTATTGTCAGTCAGAGATACTGAGAGAAACAGAGAAGCAGAGAGACCTATAGGCAGAGAGAGATACTGAGAGAAACAGAAAAGCAGACACACCTACAGTCAGAGACAGTGACAGAGACAGATCAGCAGACAGACTTGCAGTCAAACAGAGATACTGAGAGAAACAGATAAGCAGACAACCTACAGTCAGATACAGTTACAGAAAAAGATCATCAGACAGACTAATAATCAAACAGAAATATTGAGAGAAAGAGATATGCAGACAGACCTATAGTCAGACAGAGATACTGAGAGAAACAGAGAAGCAGACAGACCTATAGGGAGACAGAGATACTGAGAGAAACAGAAAAGCAGACAGACCTACAGTCAGAGACAGCGACAGAGACAGATCAGCAGACAAACTTGCAGTCAAACAGAGATACTGAGAGAAACAGATAAGCAGACAGCCTACAGTCAGATACAGTTACAGAAATAGATCATCAGACAGAGGAATAAAAATAACAGAAATACTGAGAGAAACAGAGAAGCAGACAGACCTATAGGCAGACAGAGAAACTGAGAGAAACAGATAAGCAGACAGACTTACAGTCAGAGACAGTGACAGAGACAGATCAGCAGACAGACTTACAGTCAGACAGAGATACTGAGAGAAACAGATAAGCAGACAGACACAGTGACAGAGACAGATCAGCACACAGACTTACAGTCAAACAGAGATACTGATAGAAACAGATAAGCAGACAGAACAATACGTAGACAGAGATACTGAAACAGAAAAGCAGACAGACCTACAGTCAGAGACAGTGACAGAGACAGGTCAGCAGACAGACTTACAGTCAGAGATACTGAGAGAAACAGATCAGCAGACAGAACAATAGGCAGACACAGATAGTGAAACAGATAAGCAGACAGACCTACAGTCAGAGACAGTGACAGAGACAGATCAGCAGACAAACTTACAGTCAGACAGAGATACTGAGAGAAACAGATCAGCAGACAGACCTATATGAACACAGAGATACTGAGAGAAACAGATAAGCAGACAGACCTACAGTCAGAGACAGTGACAGAGACAGATCAGCAGACAGACTTACAGTCAAACAGAGATACTGAGAGAAACAGATCAGCAGACAGAACAATAGGCAGACAGAGATACTGAAACAGATAAGCAGACAGACCTACAGTCAGAGACAGTGACAGAGACAGATAACCAGACAGACTTACAGTCAGACACAGAAACTGAGAGAAACAGATCAGGAGACAGACCTAGGCAGACAGAAATACTGAGAGAAAGAGATATGCAGACACACCTATAGGCAGACAGAGATACTGAGAGAAACAGATAAGCAGACAGACCTACAGTCAGAGACAGTGACAGAGACAGATTAGCAGACAGACTTACACTCAGACAGAGATACCGAGGGAAACGGATAAGCAGACAGACACAGTGACAGAGACAGATCAGCACACAGACTTACAGTCAAACAGAGATACTGATAGAAACAGATCAGACAGAGAAACTGAGAGAAACAGATAAGCAGACAGAACAATAGGTAGACAGAGATACTGAAACAGATAAGCAGACAGACCTACAGTCAGAGACAGTGACAGAGACAGGTCAGCAGACAGACTTACAGTCAGAAATACTGAGAGAAACAGATCAGCAGACAGAACAATAGGCAGACAGAGATACTGAAACAGATAAGCAGACAGACCTACAGTCAGAGACAGTGACAGAGACAGATCAGCACACAGACTTATAGTCAGACCGAGATACTGAGAGAAACAGATTAGCAGACAGACCTATAGGCAGATAGAGATACTGAGAGACAGATAAGCTGACAGACCTACACTCACAGAAAGTGACAGAGACAGAGCAGCAGACAGACTTACAGTCAGACAGAGATACTGAGAAAAACAGATCAACAAACAGACTTATTGTCAGTCATAGATACTGAGAGAAACAGAGAAGCAGAGAGACCTATAGGCAGAGAGAGATACTGAGAGAAACAGATAAGCAGACACACCTACAGTCAGAGACAGCGACAGAGACAGATCATCAGACAGACTAATAATCAAACAGAAATATTGAGAGAAAGAGATATGCAGACAGACCTATAGTCAGACAGAGATACTGAGAGAAACAGAGAAGCAGACAGACCTATAGGGAGACAGAGATACTGAGAGAAACAGAAAAGCAGACAGACCTACAGTCAGAGACAGAGACAGAGACAGATCAGCAGACAGACTTGCAGTCAAACAGAGATACTGAGAGAAACAGATAAGCAGACAGCCTACAGTCAGATACAGTTACAGAAATAGATCATCAGACAGAGGAATAAAAATAACAGAAATACTGAGAGAAACAGAGAAGCAGACAGACCTATAGGCAGACAGAGATACTGAGAGAAACAGATAAGCAGACAGACTTACAGTCAGAGACAGTGACAGAGACAGATCAGCAGACAGACTTACAGTCAGACAGAGATACTGAGAGAAACAGATAAGCAGACAGACACAGTGACAGAGACAGATCAGCACACAGACTTACAGTCAAACAGAGATTCTGATAGAAACAGATCAGACAGAGATACTGAGAGAAACAGATAAGCAGACAGAACAATACGTAGACAGAGATACTGAAACAGAAAAGCAGACAGACCTACAGTCAGAGACAGTGACAGAGACAGGTCAGCAGACAGACTTACAGTCAGAGATACTGAGAGAAACAGATCAGCAGACAGAACAATAGGCAGACACAGATAGTGAAACAGATAAGCAGACAGACCTACAGTCAGAGACAGTGACAGAGACAGATCAGCAGACAAACTAACAGTCAGACAGAGATACTGAGAGAAACAGATCAGCAGACAGACCTATATGAACACAGAGATACTGAGAGAAACAGATAAGCAGACAGACCTACAGTCAGAGACAGTGACAGATACAGATCAGCAGACAGACTTACAGTCAAACAGAGATACTGGGAGAAACAGATCAGCAGACAGAACAATAGGCAGACAGAGATACTGAAACAGATAAGCAGACAGACCTACAGTCAGAGACAGTGACAGAGACAGATAAGCAGACAGACTTACAGTCAGACACAGAAACTGAGAGAAACAGATCAGGAGACAGACCTAGGCAGACAGAAATACTGAGAGAAAGAGATATGCAGACAGACCTATAGGCAGACAGAGATACTGAGAGAAACAGATATGCAGACAGACCTACAGTCAGAGACAGTGACAGAGACAGATTAGCAGACAGACTTACACTCAGACAGAGATACCGAGGGAAACGGATAAGCAGACAGACACAGTGACAGAGACAGACCAGCACACAGACTTACAGTCAAACAGGGATACTGATAGAAACAGATTAGACAGAGAAACTGAGAGAAACAGATAAGCAGACAGAACAATAGGTAGACAGAGATACTGAAACAGATAAGCAGACAGACCTACAGTCAGAGACAGTGATAGAGACAGATCAGCAGACAGACTTACAGTCAGACCGAGATACTGAGAGAAACAGATCAGCAGACAGACCTATAGGCAGATAGAGATACTGAGAGACACAGATAAGCTGACAGACCTACACTCACAGAAAATGACAGAGACAGAGCAGCAGACAGACTTACAGTCAGACAGAGATACTGAGATAAACAGATCAACAAACAGACTTATTGTCAGTCAGAGATACTGAGAGAAACAGAGAAGCAGAGAGACCGACAGGCAGAGAGAGATACTGAGAGAAACAGATAAGCAGACAGACCTACAGTCAGAGACAGTGACAGAGACAGGTCAGCAGACAGACTTACAGTCAGAAATACTGAGAGAAACAGATCAGCAGACAGAACAATAGGCAGACAGAGATACTGAAACAGATAAGCAGACAGACCTACAGTCAGAGACAGTGATAGAGACAGATCAGCAGACAGACTTACAGTCAGACCGAGATACTGAGAGAAACAGATCAGCAGACAGACCTATAGGCAGATAGAGATACTGAGAGACACAGATAAGCTGACAGACCTACACTCACAGAAAATGACAGAGACAGAGCAGCAGACAGACTTACAGTCAGACAGAGATACTGAGAAAAACAGATCAACAAACAGACTTATTGTCAGTCAGAGATACTGAGAGAAACAGAGAAGCAGAGAGACCGACAGGCAGAGAGAGATACTGAGAGAAACAGATAAGCAGACAGGCCTACAGTCAGAGACAGTGACAGAGACAGATTAGCAGACAGACTTACACTCAGACAGAGATACCGAGCGAAACGGATAAGCAGACAGACACAGTGACAGAGACAGATCAGCACACAGACTTACAGTCAAACAGAGATACTGATAGAAACAGATCAGACAGAGAAACTGAGAGAAACAGATAAGCAGACAGAACAATAGGTAGACAGAGATACTGAAACAGATAAGCAGACAGACCTACAGTCAGAGACAGTGACAGAGACAGGTCAGCAGACAGACTTACAGTCAGAAATACTGAGAGAAACAGATCAGCAGACAGAACAATAGGCAGACAGAGATACTGAAACAGATAAGCAGACAGACCTACAGTCAGAGACAGTGACAGAGACAGATCAGCAGACAGACTTACAGTCAGACCGAGATACTGAGAGAAACAGATCAGCAGACAGACCTATAGGCAGATAGAGATACTGAGAGACACAGATAAGCTGACAGACCTACACTCACAGAAAGTGACAGAGACAGAGCAGCAGACAGACTTACAGTCAGACAGAGATACTGAGAAAAACAGATCAACAAACAGACTTATTGTCAGTCAGAGATACTGAGAGAAACAGAGAAGCAGAGAGACCTATAGTCAGACAGAGATACTGAGAGAAACAGAGAAGCAGACACACCTACAGTCAGAGACAGTGACAGAGACAGATCAGCAGACAGACTTGCAGTCAAACAGAGATACTGAGAGAAACAGATAAGCAGACAACCTACAGTCAGATACAGTTACAGAAAAAGATCATCAGACAGACTAATAATCAAACAGAAATATTGAGAGAAAGAGATATGCAGACAGACCTATAGTCAGACAGAGATACTGAGAGAAACAGAGAAGCAGACAGACCTATAGGGAGACAGAGATACTGAGAGAAACAGAAAAGCAGACAGACCTACAGTCAGAGACAGCGACAGAGACAGATCAGCAGACAGACTTGCAGTCAAACAGAGATACTGAGAGAAACAGATAAGCAGACAGCCTACAGTCAGATACAGTTACAGAAATAGATCATCAGACAGAGGAATAAAAATAACAGAAATACTGAGAGAAACAGAGAAGCAGACAGACCTATAGGCAGACAGAGATACTGAGAGAAACAGATAAGCAGACAGACTTACAGTCAGAGACAGTGACAGAGACAGATCAGCAGACAGACATACAGTCAGACAGAGATACTGAGAGAAACAGATAAGCAGACAGACACAGTGACAGAGACAGATCAGCACACAGACTTACAGTCAAACAGAGATACTGATAGAAACAGATCAGACAGAGATACTGAGAGAAACAGATAAGCAGACAGAACAATACGTAGACAGAGATACTGAAACAGAAAAGCAGACAGACCTACAGTCAGAGACAGTGACAGAGACAGGTCAGCAGACAGACTTACAGTCAGAGATACTGAGAGAAACAGATCAGCAGACAGAACAATAGGTAGACACAGATAGTGAAACAGATAAGCAGACAGACCTACAGTCAGAGACAGTGACAGAGACAGATCAGCAGACAAACTTACAGTCAGACAGAGATACTGAGAGAAACAGATCAGCAGACAGACCTATAGGAACACAGAGATACTGAGAGAAACAGATAAGCAGACAGACCTACAGTCAGAGACAGTGACAGAGACAGATCAGCAGACAGACTTACAGTCAAACAGAGATACTGAGAGAAACAGATCAGGAGACAGACCTAGGCAGACAGAAATACTGAGAGAAAGAGATATGCAGACAGACCTATAGGCAGACAGAGATACTGAGAGAAACAGATAAGCAGACAGACCTACAGTCAGAGACAGTGACAGAGACAGATTAGCAGACAGACTTACACTCAGACAGAGATACCGAGGGAAACGGATAAGCAGACAGACACAGTGTCAGAGACAGATCAGCACACAGACTTACAGTCAAACAGAGATACTGATAGAAACAGATCAGACAGAGAAACTGAGAGAAACAGATAAGCAGACAGAACAATAGGTAGACAGAGATACTGAAACAGATAAGCAGACAGACCTACAGTCAGAGACAATGACAGAGACAGGTCAGCAGACAGACTTACAGTCAGAAATACTGAGAGAAACAGATCAGCAGACAGAACAATAGTCAGACAGAGATACCGAAACAGATAAGCAGACAGACCTACAGTCAGAGACAGTGACAGAGACAGATCAGCACACAGACTTACAGTCAGACCGAGATACTGAGAGAAACAGATCAGCAGACAGACCTTTAGGCAGATAGAGATACTGAGAGACACAGATAAGCTGACAGACCTACACTCACAGAAAGTGACAGAGACAGAGCAGCAGACAGACTTACAGTCAGACAGAGATACTGAGAAAAACAGATCAACAAACAGACTTATTGTCAGTCAGAGATACTGAGAGAAACAGAGAAGCAGAGAGACCTATAGGCAGAGAGAGATACTGAGAGAAACAGAAAAGCAGACACACCTACAGTCAGAGACAGTGACAGAGACAGATCAGCAGACAGACTTGCAGTCAAACAGAGATACTGAGAGAAACAGATAAGCAGACAACCTACAGTCAGATACAGTTACAGAAAAAGATCATCAGACAGACTAATAATCAAACAGAAATATTGAGAGAAAGAGATATGCAGACAGACCTATAGTCAGACAGAGATACTGAGAGAAACAGAGAAGCAGACAGACCTATAGGGAGACAGAGATACTGAGAGAAACAGAAAAGCAGACAGACCTACAGTCAGAGACAGCGACAGAGACAGATCAGCAGACAAACTTGCAGTCAAACAGAGATACTGAGAGAAACAGATAAGCAGACAGCCTACAGTCAGATACAGTTACAGAAATAGATCATCAGACAGAGGAATAAAAATAACAGAAATACTGAGAGAAACAGAGAAGCAGACAGACCTATAGGCAGACAGAGAAACTGAGAGAAACAGATAAGCAGACAGACTTACAGTCAGAGACAGTGACAGAGACAGATCAGCAGACAGACTTACAGTCAGACAGAGATACTGAGAGAAACAGATAAGCAGACAGACACAGTGACAGAGACAGATCAGCACACAGACTTACAGTCAAACAGAGATACTGATAGAAACAGATAAGCAGACAGAACAATACGTAGACAGAGATACTGAAACAGAAAAGCAGACAGACCTACAGTCAGAGACAGTGACAGAGACAGGTCAGCAGACAGACTTACAGTCAGAGATACTGAGAGAAACAGATCAGCAGACAGAACAATAGGCAGACACAGATAGTGAAACAGATAAGCAGACAGACCTACAGTCAGAGACAGTGACAGAGACAGATCAGCAGACAAACTTACAGTCAGACAGAGATACTGAGAGAAACAGATCAGCAGACAGACCTGTATGAACACAGAGATACTGAGAGAAACAGATAAGCAGACAGACCTACAGTCAGAGACAGTGACAGAGACAGATCAGCAGACAGACTTACAGTCAAACAGAGATACTGAGAGAAACAGATCAGCAGACAGAACAATAGGCAGACAGAGATACTGAAACAGATAAGCAGACAGACCTACAGTCAGAGACAGTGACAGAGACAGATAAGCAGACAGACTTACAGTCAGACACAGAAACTGAGAGAAACAGATCAGGAGACAGACCTAGGCAGACAGAAATACTGAGAGAAACAGAGAAGCAGAGAGACCGACAGGCAGAGAGAGATACTGAGAGAAACAGATAAGCAGACAGGCCTACAGTCAGAGACAGTGACAGAGACAGATTAGCAGACAGACTTACACTCAGACAGAGATACCGAGCGAAACGGATAAGCAGACAGACACAGTGACAGAGACAGATCAGCACACAGACTTACAGTCAAACAGAGATACTGATAGAAACAGATCAGACAGAGATACTGAGAGAAACAGATAAGCAGACAGAACAATAGGTAGACAGAGATACTGAAACAGATAAGCAGACAGACCTACAGTCAGAGACAGTGACAGAGACAGGTCAGCAGACAGACTTACAGTCAGAAATACTGAGAGAAACAGATCAGCAGACAGAACAATAGGCAGACAGAGATACTGAAACAGATAAGCAGACAGACCTACAGTCAGAGACAGTGACAGAGACAGATCAGCAGACAGACTTACAGTCAGACCGAGATACTGAGAGAAACAGATCAGCAGACAGACCTATAGGCAGATAGAGATACTGAGAGACACAGATAAGCTGACAGACCTACACTCACAGAAAGTGACAGAGACAGAGCAGCAGACAGACTTACAGTCAGACAGAGATACTGAGAAAAACAGATCAACAAACAGACTTATTGTCAGTCAGAGATACTGAGAGAAACAGAGAAGCAGAGAGACCTATAGTCAGACAGAGATACTGAGAGAAACAGAGAAGCAGACACACCTACAGTCAGAGACAGTGACAGAGACAGATCAGCAGACAGACTTGCAGTCAAACAGAGATACTGAGAGAAACAGATAAGCAGACAACCTACAGTCAGATACAGTTACAGAAAAAGATCATCAGACAGACTAATAATCAAACAGAAATATTGAGAGAAAGAGATATGCAGACAGACCTATAGTCAGACAGAGATACTGAGAGAAACAGAGAAGCAGACAGACCTATAGGGAGACAGAGATACTGAGAGAAACAGAAAAGCAGACAGACCTACAGTCAGAGACAGCGACAGAGACAGATCAGCAGACAGACTTGCAGTCAAACAGAGATACTGAGAGAAACAGATAAGCAGACAGCCTACAGTCAGATACAGTTACAGAAATAGATCATCAGACAGAGGAATAAAAATAACAGAAATACTGAGAGAAACAGAGAAGCAGACAGACCTATAGGCAGACAGAGATACTGAGAGAAACAGATAAGCAGACAGACTTACAGTCAGAGACAGTGACAGAGACAGATCAGCAGACAGACATACAGTCAGACAGAGATACTGAGAGAAACAGATAAGCAGACAGACACAGTGACAGAGACAGATCAGCACACAGACTTACAGTCAAACAGAGATACTGATAGAAACAGATCAGACAGAGATACTGAGAGAAACAGATAAGCAGACAGAACAATACGTAGACAGAGATACTGAAACAGAAAAGCAGACAGACCTACAGTCAGAGACAGTGACAGAGACAGGTCAGCAGACAGACTTACAGTCAGAGATACTGAGAGAAACAGATCAGCAGACAGAACAATAGGTAGACACAGATAGTGAAACAGATAAGCAGACAGACCTACAGTCAGAGACAGTGACAGAGACAGATCAGCAGACAAACTTACAGTCAGACAGAGATACTGAGAGAAACAGATCAGCAGACAGACCTATAGGAACACAGAGATACTGAGAGAAACAGATAAGCAGACAGACCTACAGTCAGAGACAGTGACAGAGACAGATCAGCAGACAGACTTACAGTCAAACAGAGATACTGAGAGAAACAGATCAGGAGACAGACCTAGGCAGACAGAAATACTGAGAGAAAGAGATATGCAGACAGACCTATAGGCAGACAGAGATACTGAGAGAAACAGATAAGCAGACAGACCTACAGTCAGAGACAGTGACAGAGACAGATTAGCAGACAGACTTACACTCAGACAGAGATACCGAGGGAAACGGATAAGCAGACAGACACAGTGTCAGAGACAGATCAGCACACAGACTTACAGTCAAACAGAGATACTGATAGAAACAGATCAGACAGAGAAACTGAGAGAAACAGATAAGCAGACAGAACAATAGGTAGACAGAGATACTGAAACAGATAAGCAGACAGACCTACAGTCAGAGACAATGACAGAGACAGGTCAGCAGACAGACTTACAGTCAGAAATACTGAGAGAAACAGATCAGCAGACAGAACAATAGTCAGACAGAGATACCGAAACAGATAAGCAGACAGACCTACAGTCAGAGACAGTGACAGAGACAGATCAGCACACAGACTTACAGTCAGACCGAGATACTGAGAGAAACAGATCAGCAGACAGACCTTTAGGCAGATAGAGATACTGAGAGACACAGATAAGCTGACAGACCTACACTCACAGAAAGTGACAGAGACAGAGCAGCAGACAGACTTACAGTCAGACAGAGATACTGAGAAAAACAGATCAACAAACAGACTTATTGTCAGTCAGAGATACTGAGAGAAACAGAGAAGCAGAGAGACCTATAGGCAGAGAGAGATACTGAGAGAAACAGAAAAGCAGACACACCTACAGTCAGAGACAGTGACAGAGACAGATCAGCAGACAGACTTGCAGTCAAACAGAGATACTGAGAGAAACAGATAAGCAGACAACCTACAGTCAGATACAGTTACAGAAAAAGATCATCAGACAGACTAATAATCAAACAGAAATATTGAGAGAAAGAGATATGCAGACAGACCTATAGTCAGACAGAGATACTGAGAGAAACAGAGAAGCAGACAGACCTATAGGGAGACAGAGATACTGAGAGAAACAGAAAAGCAGACAGACCTACAGTCAGAGACAGCGACAGAGACAGATCAGCAGACAAACTTGCAGTCAAACAGAGATACTGAGAGAAACAGATAAGCAGACAGCCTACAGTCAGATACAGTTACAGAAATAGATCATCAGACAGAGGAATAAAAATAACAGAAATACTGAGAGAAACAGAGAAGCAGACAGACCTATAGGCAGACAGAGAAACTGAGAGAAACAGATAAGCAGACAGACTTACAGTCAGAGACAGTGACAGAGACAGATCAGCAGACAGACTTACAGTCAGACAGAGATACTGAGAGAAACAGATAAGCAGACAGACACAGTGACAGAGACAGATCAGCACACAGACTTACAGTCAAACAGAGATACTGATAGAAACAGATAAGCAGACAGAACAATACGTAGACAGAGATACTGAAACAGAAAAGCAGACAGACCTACAGTCAGAGACAGTGACAGAGACAGGTCAGCAGACAGACTTACAGTCAGAGATACTGAGAGAAACAGATCAGCAGACAGAACAATAGGCAGACACAGATAGTGAAACAGATAAGCAGACAGACCTACAGTCAGAGACAGTGACAGAGACAGATCAGCAGACAAACTTACAGTCAGACAGAGATACTGAGAGAAACAGATCAGCAGACAGACCTATATGAACACAGAGATACTGAGAGAAACAGATAAGCAGACAGACCTACAGTCAGAGACAGTGACAGAGACAGATCAGCAGACAGACTTACAGTCAAACAGAGATACTGAGAGAAACAGATCAGCAGACAGAACAATAGGCAGACAGAGATACTGAAACAGATAAGCAGACAGACCTACAGTCAGAGACAGTGACAGAGACAGATAAGCAGACAGACTTACAGTCAGACACAGAAACTGAGAGAAACAGATCAGGAGACAGACCTAGGCAGACAGAAATACTGAGAGAAAGAGATATGCAGACACACCTATAGGCAGACAGAGATACTGAGAGAAACAGATAAGCAGACAGACCTACAGTCAGAGACAGTGACAGAGACAGATTAGCAGACAGACTTACACTCAGACAGAGATACCGAGGGAAACGGATAAGCAGACAGACACAGTGACAGAGACAGATCAGCACACAGACTTACAGTCAAACAGAGATACTGATAGAAACAGATCAGACAGAGAAACTGAGAGAAACAGATAAGCAGACAGAACAATAGGTAGACAGAGATACTGAAACAGATAAGCAGACAGACCCACAGTCAGAGACAGTGACAGAGACAGGTCAGCAGACAGACTTACAGTCAGAAATACTGAGAGAAACAGATCAGCAGACAGAACAATAGGCAGACAGAGATACTGAAACAGATAAGCAGACAGACCTACAGTCAGAGACAGTGACAGAGACAGATCAGCACACAGACTTACAGTCAGACCGAGATACTGAGAGAAACAGATTAGCAGACAGACCTATAGGCAGATAGAGATACTGAGAGACAGATAAGCTGACAGACCTACACTCACAGAAAGTGACAGAGACAGAGCAGCAGACAGACTTACAGTCAGACAGAGATACTGAGAAAAACAGATCAACAAACAGACTTATTGTCAGTCATAGATACTGAGAGAAACAGAGAAGCAGAGAGACCTATAGGCAGAGAGAGATACTGAGAGAAACAGATAAGCAGACACACCTACAGTCAGAGACAGCGACAGAGACAGATCATCAGACAGACTAATAATCAAACAGAAATATTGAGAGAAAGAGATATGCAGACAGACCTATAGTCAGACAGAGATACTGAGAGAAACAGAGAAGCAGACAGACCTATAGGGAGACAGAGATACTGAGAGAAACAGAAAAGCAGACAGACCTACAGTCAGAGACAGCGACAGAGACAGATCAGCAGACAGACTTGCAGTCAAACAGAGATACTGAGAGAAACAGGTAAGCAGACAGCCTACAGTCAGATACAGTTACAGAAATAGATCATCAGACAGAGGAATAAAAATAACAGAAATACTGAGAGAAACAGAGAAGCAGACAGACCTATAGGCAGACAGAGATACTGAGAGAAACAGATAAGCAGACAGACTTACAGTCAGAGACAGTGACAGAGACAGATCAGCAGACAGACTTACAGTCAGACAGAGATACTGAGAGAAACAGATAAGCAGACAGACACAGTGACAGAGACAGATCAGCACACAGACTTACAGTCAAACAGAGATTCTGATAGAAACAGATCAGACAGAGATACTGAGAGAAACAGATAAGCAGACAGAACAATACGTAGACAGAGATACTGAAACAGAAAAGCAGACAGACCTACAGTCAGAGACAGTGACAGAGACAGGTCAGCAGACAGACTTACAGTCAGAGATACTGAGAGAAACAGATCAGCAGACAGAACAATAGGCAGACACAGATAGTGAAACAGATAAGCAGACAGACCTACAGTCAGAGACAGTGACAGAGACAGATCAGCAGACAAACTAACAGTCAGACAGAGATACTGAGAGAAACAGATCAGCAGACAGACCTATATGAACACAGAGATACTGAGAGAAACAGATAAGCAGACAGACCTACAGTCAGAGACAGTGACAGATACAGATCAGCAGACAGACTTACAGTCAAACAGAGATACTGGGAGAAACAGATCAGCAGACAGAACAATAGGCAGACAGAGATACTGAAACAGATAAGCAGACAGACCTACAGTCAGAGACAGTGACAGAGACAGATAAGCAGACAGACTTACAGTCAGACACAGAAACTGAGAGAAACAGATCAGGAGACAGACCTAGGCAGACAGAAATACTGAGAGAAAGAGATATGCAGACAGACCTATAGGCAGACAGAGATACTGAGAGAAACAGATATGCAGACAGACCTACAGTCAGAGACAGTGACAGAGACAGATTAGCAGACAGACTTACACTCAGACAGAGATACCGAGGGAAACGGATAAGCAGACAGACACAGTGACAGAGACAGACCAGCACACAGACTTACAGTCAAACAGGGATACTGATAGAAACAGATTAGACAGAGAAACTGAGAGAAACAGATAAGCAGACAGAACAATAGGTAGACAGAGATACTGAAACAGATAAGCAGACAGACCTACAGTCAGAGACAGTGACAGAGACAGGTCAGCAGACAGACTTACAGTCAGAAATACTGAGAGAAACAGATCAGCAGACAGAACAATAGGCAGACAGAGATACTGAAACAGATAAGCAGACAGACCTACAGTCAGAGACAGTGATAGAGACAGATCAGCAGACAGACTTACAGTCAGACCGAGATACTGAGAGAAACAGATCAGCAGACAGACCTATAGGCAGATAGAGATACTGAGAGACACAGATAAGCTGACAGACCTACACTCACAGAAAATGACAGAGACAGAGCAGCAGACAGACTTACAGTCAGACAGAGATACTGAGAAAAACAGATCAACAAACAGACTTATTGTCAGTCAGAGATACTGAGAGAAACAGAGAAGCAGAGAGACCGACAGGCAGAGAGAGATACTGAGAGAAACAGATAAGCAGACAGGCCTACAGTCAGAGACAGTGACAGAGACAGATTAGCAGACAGACTTACACTCAGACAGAGATACCGAGCGAAACGGATAAGCAGACAGACACAGTGACAGAGACAGATCAGCACACAGACTTACAGTCAAACAGAGATACTGATAGAAACAGATCAGACAGAGATACTGAGAGAAACAGATAGGCAGACAGAACAATAGGTAGACAGAGATACTGAAACAGATAAGCAGACAGACCTACAGTCAGAGACAGTGACAGAGACAGGTCAGCAGACAGACTTACAGTCAGAAATACTGAGAGAAACAGATCAGCAGACAGAACAATAGGCAGACAGAGATACTGAAACAGATAAGCAGACAGACCTACAGTCAGAGACAGTGACAGAGACAGATCAGCAGACAGACTTACAGTCAGACCGAGATACTGAGAGAAACAGATCAGCAGACAGACCTATAGGCAGATAGAGATACTGAGAGACACAGATAAGCTGACAGACCTACACTCACAGAAAGTGACAGAGACAGAGCAGCAGACAGACTTACAGTCAGACAGAGATACTGAGAAAAACAGATCAACAAACAGACTTATTGTCAGTCAGAGATACTGAGAGAAACAGAGAAGCAGAGAGACCTATAGTCAGACAGAGATACTGAGAGAAACAGAGAAGCAGACACACCTACAGTCAGAGACAGTGACAGAGACAGATCAGCAGACAGACTTGCAGTCAAACAGAGATACTGAGAGAAACAGATAAGCAGACAACCTACAGTCAGATACAGTTACAGAAAAAGATCATCAGACAGACTAATAATCAAACAGAAATATTGAGAGAAAGAGATATGCAGACAGACCTATAGTCAGACAGAGATACTGAGAGAAACAGAGAAGCAGACAGACCTATAGGGAGACAGAGATACTGAGAGAAACAGAAAAGCAGACAGACCTACAGTCAGAGACAGCGACAGAGACAGATCAGCAGACAGACTTGCAGTCAAACAGAGATACTGAGAGAAACAGATAAGCAGACAGCCTACAGTCAGATACAGTTACAGAAATAGATCATCAGACAGAGGAATAAAAATAACAGAAATACTGAGAGAAACAGAGAAGCAGACAGACCTATAGGCAGACAGAGATACTGAGAGAAACAGATAAGCAGACAGACTTACAGTCAGAGACAGTGACAGAGACAGATCAGCAGACAGACATACAGTCAGACAGAGATACTGAGAGAAACAGATAAGCAGACAGACACAGTGACAGAGACAGATCAGCACACAGACTTACAGTCAAACAGAGATACTGATAGAAACAGATCAGACAGAGATACTGAGAGAAACAGATAAGCAGACAGAACAATACGTAGACAGAGATACTGAAACAGAAAAGCAGACAGACCTACAGTCAGAGACAGTGACAGAGACAGGTCAGCAGACAGACTTACAGTCAGAGATACTGAGAGAAACAGATCAGCAGACAGAACAATAGGCAGACACAGATAGTGAAACAGATAAGCAGACAGACCTACAGTCAGAGACAGTGACAGAGACAGATCAGCAGACAAACTAACAGTCAGACAGAGATACTGAGAGAAACAGATCAGCAGACAGACCTATATGAACACAGAGATACTGAGAGAAACAGATAAGCAGACAGACCTACAGTCAGAGACAGTGACAGATACAGATCAGCAGACAGACTTACAGTCAAACAGAGATACTGGGAGAAACAGATCAGCAGACAGAACAATAGGCAGACAGAGATACTGAAACAGATAAGCAGACAGACCTACAGTCAGAGACAGTGACAGAGACAGATAAGCAGACAGACTTACAGTCAGACACAGAAACTGAGAGAAACAGATCAGGAGACAGACCTAGGCAGACAGAAATACTGAGAGAAAGAGATATGCAGACAGACCTATAGGCAGACAGAGATACTGAGAGAAACAGATATGCAGACAGACCTACAGTCAGAGACAGTGACAGAGACAGATTAGCAGACAGACTTACACTCAGACAGAGATACCGAGGGAAACGGATAAGCAGACAGACACAGTGACAGAGACAGACCAGCACACAGACTTACAGTCAAACAGGGATACTGATAGAAACAGATTAGACAGAGAAACTGAGAGAAACAGATAAGCAGACAGAACAATAGGTAGACAGAGATACTGAAACAGATAAGCAGACAGACCTACAGTCAGAGACAGTGACAGAGACAGGTCAGCAGACAGACTTACAGTCAGAAATACTGAGAGAAACAGATCAGCAGACAGAACAATAGGCAGACAGAGATACTGAAACAGATAAGCAGACAGACCTACAGTCAGAGACAGTGATAGAGACAGATCAGCAGACAGACTTACAGTCAGACCGAGATACTGAGAGAAACAGATCAGCAGACAGACCTATAGGCAGATAGAGATACTGAGAGACACAGATAAGCTGACAGACCTACACTCACAGAAAATGACAGAGACAGAGCAGCAGACAGACTTACAGTCAGACAGAGATACTGAGAAAAACAGATCAACAAACAGACTTATTGTCAGTCAGAGATACTGAGAGAAACAGAGAAGCAGAGAGACCGACAGGCAGAGAGAGATACTGAGAGAAACAGATAAGCAGACAGGCCTACAGTCAGAGACAGTGACAGAGACAGATTAGCAGACAGACTTACACTCAGACAGAGATACCGAGCGAAACGGATAAGCAGACAGACACAGTGACAGAGACAGATCAGCACACAGACTTACAGTCAAACAGAGATACTGATAGAAACAGATCAGACAGAGATACTGAGAGAAACAGATAGGCAGACAGAACAATAGGTAGACAGAGATACTGAAACAGATAAGCAGACAGACCTACAGTCAGAGACAGTGACAGAGACAGGTCAGCAGACAGACTTACAGTCAGAAATACTGAGAGAAACAGATCAGCAGACAGAACAATAGGCAGACAGAGATACTGAAACAGATAAGCAGACAGACCTACAGTCAGAGACAGTGACAGAGACAGATCAGCAGACAGACTTACAGTCAGACCGAGATACTGAGAGAAACAGATCAGCAGACAGACCTATAGGCAGATAGAGATACTGAGAGACACAGATAAGCTGACAGACCTACACTCACAGAAAGTGACAGAGACAGAGCAGCAGACAGACTTACAGTCAGACAGAGATACTGAGAAAAACAGATCAACAAACAGACTTATTGTCAGTCAGAGATACTGAGAGAAACAGAGAAGCAGAGAGACCTATAGTCAGACAGAGATACTGAGAGAAACAGAGAAGCAGACACACCTACAGTCAGAGACAGTGACAGAGACAGATCAGCAGACAGACTTGCAGTCAAACAGAGATACTGAGAGAAACAGATAAGCAGACAACCTACAGTCAGATACAGTTACAGAAAAAGATCATCAGACAGACTAATAATCAAACAGAAATATTGAGAGAAAGAGATATGCAGACAGACCTATAGTCAGACAGAGATACTGAGAGAAACAGAGAAGCAGACAGACCTATAGGGAGACAGAGATACTGAGAGAAACAGAAAAGCAGACAGACCTACAGTCAGAGACAGCGACAGAGACAGATCAGCAGACAGACTTGCAGTCAAACAGAGATACTGAGAGAAACAGATAAGCAGACAGCCTACAGTCAGATACAGTTACAGAAATAGATCATCAGACAGAGGAATAAAAATAACAGAAATACTGAGAGAAACAGAGAAGCAGACAGACCTATAGGCAGACAGAGATACTGAGAGAAACAGATAAGCAGACAGACTTACAGTCAGAGACAGTGACAGAGACAGATCAGCAGACAGACATACAGTCAGACAGAGATACTGAGAGAAACAGATAAGCAGACAGACACAGTGACAGAGACAGATCAGCACACAGACTTACAGTCAAACAGAGATACTGATAGAAACAGATCAGACAGAGATACTGAGAGAAACAGATAAGCAGACAGAACAATACGTAGACAGAGATACTGAAACAGAAAAGCAGACAGACCTACAGTCAGAGACAGTGACAGAGACAGGTCAGCAGACAGACTTACAGTCAGAGATACTGAGAGAAACAGATCAGCAGACAGAACAATAGGTAGACACAGATAGTGAAACAGATAAGCAGACAGACCTACAGTCAGAGACAGTGACAGAGACAGATCAGCAGACAAACTTACAGTCAGACAGAGATACTGAGAGAAACAGATCAGCAGACAGACCTATATGAACACAGAGATACTGAGAGAAACAGATAAGCAGACAGACCTACAGTCAGAGACAGTGACAGAGACAGATCAGCAGACAGACTTACAGTCAAACAGAGATACTGAGAGAAACAGATCAGCAGACAGAACAATAGGCAGACAGAGATACTGAAACAGATAAGCAGACAGACCTACAGTCAGAGACAGTGACAGAGACAGATCAGCATACAGACTTACAGTCAAACAGAGATACTGAGAGAAACAGATCAGCAGACAGACCTATAGGCAGACAGAGATACTGAAACAGATAAATAGACAGACCTACAGTCAGTGACAGTGACAGAGACAGATCAGCAGACAGACTTACAGTCAAACAGAGATACTGAGAGAAACAGATCAGCAGGCAGACCTATAGGCAGACAGAGATACTGAAACACATAAATAGACAGACCTACAGTCAGAGACAGTGACAGAGACAGATCAGCAGACAGACTTACAGTCAGACCGAGATACTGAGAGAAACAGATCAGCAGACAGAACAATAGGCAGACAGAGATACTGAAACAAATAAGCAGACAGACCTACAGTCAGAGACAGTGACAGAGACAGATCAGCAGACAGACTTACAGTCAGACCGAGATACTGAGAGAAACAGATCAGCAGACAGACCTATAGGCAGATAGAGTTACTGAGAGACACAGATAAGCTGACAGACCTACACTCACAGAAAGTGACAGACACAGAGCAGCAGACAGACTTACAGTCAGACAGAGATACTGAGAAAAACAGATCAACAAACAGACTTATTGTCAGTCAGAGATACTGAGAGAAACAGATCAGCAGACAGCCTACAGTTAGATACAGTAACAGAAATAGATCATCAGACAGAGGAATAAAAATAACAGAAATACTGAAAGAAAGAGATATGCAGACAGACCTATAGTCAGACACAGATACTGAGAGAAAAAGAGAAGCAGACAGACCTATAGGCAGACAGAGATACTGAGAGAAACAGATAGGCAGACAGACTTACAGTCAGAGACAGTGACAGAGACAGATCAGCACACAGACTTACAGTCAAACAGAGATACTGATAGAAACAGATCAGACAGAGATACTGAGAGAAACAGATAAGCAGACAGAACAATACGTAGACAGAGATACTGAAACAGAAAAGCAGACAGACCAACAGTCAGAGACAGTGACAGAGACAGGTCTGCAGACAGACTTACAGTCAGAGATACTGAGAGAAACAGATCAGCAGACAGAACAATAGGCAGACACAGATAGTGAAACAGATAAGCAGACAGACCTACAGTCAGAGACAGTGACAGAGACAGATCAGCAGACAAACTTACAGTCAGACAGAGATACTGAGAGAAACAGATCAGCAGACAGACCTATATGAACACAGAGATACTGAGAGAAACAGATAAGCAGACAGACCTACAGTCAGAGACAGTGACAGAGACAGATAAGCAGACACACTTACAGTCAGACACAGAAACTGAGAGAAACAGATCAGGAGACAGACCTAGGCAGACAGAAATACTGAGAGAAAGAGATATGCAGACACACCTATAGGCAGACAGAGATACTGAGAGAAACAGATAAGCAGACAGACCTACAGTCAGAGACAGTGACAGAGACAGATTAGCAGACAGACTTAGACTCAGACAGAGATACTGAGGGAAACGGATAAGCAGACAGACAGAGTGACAGAGACAGATCAGCACACAGACTTACAGTCAAACCGAGATACTGATAGAAACGGATCAGACAGAGATACTGAGAGAAACAGATAAGCAGACAGAACAATAGGTAGACAGAGATACTGAAACAGATAAGCAGACAGACCTACAGTCAGAGACAGTGACAGAGACAGGTCAGCAGACAGACTTATAGTCAGAAATACTGAGAGAAACAGATCAGCAGACAGAACAATAGGCAGACAGAGATACTGAAACAGATAAGCAGACAGACCTACAGTCAGAGACAGTGACAGAGACAGATCAGCAGACAGACTTACAGTCAGACCGAGATACTGAGAGAAACAGATCAGCAGACAGACCTATAGGCAGATAGAGATACTGAAACAGATAAGCAGACAGACCTACAGTCAGAGACAGTGACAGAGACAGATCAGCAGACAGACTTGCAGTCAGACCGAGATACTGAGAGACACAGATAAGCTGACAGACCTACACTCACAGAAAGTGACAGACACAGAGCAGCAGACGGACTTACAGTCAGACAGAGATACTGAGAAAAACAGATCAACAAACAGACTTATTGTCAGTCAGAGATACTGAGAGAAACAGAGAAGCAGAGAGACCTATAGGCAGAGAGAGATACTGAGAGAAACAGATAAGCAGACACACCTATAGGGAGACAGAGACACTGAGAGAAACAGAAAAGCAGACAGACCTACAGCCAGAGACAGCGACAGAGACAGATCAGCAGACAGACTTGCAGTCAAACAGAGATACTGAGAGAAACAGATAAGCAGACAGCCTACAGTCAGATACAGTTACAGAAATAGATCATCAGACAGAGGAATAAAAATAACAGAAATACTTAGAGAAACAGAGAAGCAGACAGACCTATAGGCAAACAGAGATATTGAGAGAAACATATAGGCAGACAGACCTATAGGCAGACAGAGATATTGAGAGAAACAGATAAGCAGACAGACCTACATGTACAGTCAGACAGAGATACTGAGATAAACAGATCAGCAGACAGACCTATAGGCAGACAGAGATATTGAGAGAAATAGATAAGCAGACAGACCTATAGGCAGACAGAGATACTGTGAGAAACAGATAAGCAGACAGACCTACAGTCAGAGACAGTGACAGAGACAGGTCAGCAGACAGACTTACAGTCAAACAGAGATACTGAGTGAAAAACAGAGAAGCAGACAGACCAATATGCAGACAGAGATACTGAGAGAAACAGATTAGCAGACAGACCTACAGTCAGAGACAGCGACAGAGACAGTTCAGCAGACAGACTTACAGTCAAACAGAGATACTGAGAGAAACAGATCAACAGACAGACCTATAGTCAGACAGACACAGTGACAGAAACAGATCAGCAGACAGACTCACAGTCAAACAGAGATACTGAGAGAAACAGATCAACAGACAGACCTATAGTCAGACAGACACAGTGACAGAAACAGATCAGCAGACAGACTTACAGTCAAACAGAGATACTGAGAGAAACAGATATGCAGACAGAATAAAATAGTCAGACAGAGATACTGAGAGAAACAGATAAGCAGACAGACCTTCAGTCAGAGCCAGTGACAGAGACAGATCAGCAGAGAGACCTAAAGTCAGATGCAGATGCTGAGAAACACATTAGCAGACAGACCTATAATCAGATAGAGGTACTGAGAGAAACTGATAAGCAGACAGACTTACAGTCAAACAGAGATACTGAGATAAACAGATGAGCAGACAGAACAATAGGCAGACAGAGATAGTTAAACAGATAAGCAGACAGACCTACAGTCAGAGACAGTGACAGAGACAGATCAGCAGACAGACTGACAGTCAGACAGAGATACTGAGAGAACCAGATCAACAAACAGACTTATTGTCAGACAGAGATACTGAGAGAAACAGATCAGCAGACAGACCTATAGGCAGATAGAGATACTGAGAGACACAGATAAGCTGACAGACCTACACTCACAGAAAGTGACAGAGACAGATCAGCAGACAGACTTACAGGCAGAGAGAGATACTGAGAGAAACAGATCAACAAGCAGACTTATTGTCAGACAGAGATACTGAGAGAAACAGAGAAGCAGACAGACCTACAGTCAGAGAAATTGACAGAGACAGATCAGCAGACAGACTTACAGGCAGACAGAGATACTGAGAGAAACAGATCAACAAGCAGACTTATTGTCAGACAGAGATACTGAGAGAAACAGATAAGCAGACAGCCTACAGTCAGATACAGTTACAGAAAAAGATCATCAGACAATAGTCAAACAGAAATACTGAGAGAAAGAGATATGCAGACAAACCTATAGTCAGACAGAGATGCGGAGAGAAACAGGGAAGCAGACAGACCTATGGGCAGACAGAGATACTGGAACAGACCTACAGTCAGGCAGAGATACTGAGAAAAACAGATGAGCAGACAGACCTACAGTCAGAGACAGTGACAGAGACAGATCAGCATACAGACTTACAGTCAAACAGAGATACTGAGAGAAACAGATCAGCAGACAGACCTATAGGCAGACAGAGATACTGAAACAGATAAATAGACAGACCTACAGTCAGTGACAGTGACAGAGACAGATCAGCAGACAGACTTACAGTCAAACAGAGATACTGAGAGAAACAGATCAGCAGGCAGACCTATAGGCAGACAGAGATACTGAAACACATAAATAGACAGACCTACAGTCAGAGACAGTGACAGAGACAGATCAGCAGACAGACTTACAGTCAAACAGAGATACTGAGAGAAACAGATAACCAGACAGAACTACACTCAGAGACAGTGACAGAGACAGATCAGCAGACAGACTTACAGTCAGACAGAGATACTGAGAGAAACAGATAAGCAGACAGCCTACAGTCAGATACAGTTACAGAAATAGATCATCAGACAGACTAACAGTGAGACTGAGATACTGGGAGAAACTGATAAGCAGACAGAGCTATAGGCAGACAGAGATACTGAAACAGATAAGCAGACAGACCAACAGTCAGAGACAGTGACAGAAAAAGATAGCAGGCAGACTTACAGTCACACAGAGATACTGAGAGAAACAGATCAACAGACAGACCTATAGTCAGACAGACACAGTGACAGAAACAGACAGCAGACAGACTTACAGTCAAACAGATATACTGAGAGAAACAGATCAGCAGATAGACCTATAGACAGACAGAGATACTGAGAGAAACTGATAAGCAGACAGACCTACAGTCAGAGACAGTGACAGAGACAGATCTGCAGACAGACTTACAGTCAAACAGAAATACTGAGAGAAACAGATCAGCAGACAGACCTATAGGCCGACAGAGATACTGAGAGAAACAGAAGCAGACAGACTTACAGGCAGACAGAGATATTGAGCGAAACAGATCAGCAGAGAGACCTATTGTCAAACAGAGATACTGAGAGAAACAGTAGCAGACAGACCTACAGGCAGACAGAGATATTGAGAGAAACAGATCAGCAGACAGGCTTACAGTCAGAGAAAGTGACAGAGACAGATCAGCAGACAAAGACGATGATAGGAAGAGATAAGGAGACAGACCAGTAGACAAAGAGATACTGGGAGAAACAGAGAAGCCGACAGACTTGCAGTCAGTAACAGTGACAGAGACAGATCAGCAGACAGACTTACAGTGAGACAGAGATACTGAGAGAAACAGATAAGCAGACAGCCTACAGTCAGATACAGTTACAGAAATAGATCATCAGACAGACTAACAGTGAGACAGAGATACTGAGAGAAACTGATAAGCAGACAGAGCTATAGACAGACAGAGATACTGAAACAGATAAGCAGACAGACCAACAGTCAGAGACAGTGACAGAAAAAGATAGCAGGCAGACTTACAGTCACACAGAGATACTGAGAGAAACAGATCAACAGACAGACCTATAGTCAGACAGACACAGTGACAGAAACAGATCAGCAGACAGACTTACAGTCAAACAGATATACTGAGAGAAACATATCAGCAGACAGACCTATAGACAGACAGAGATACTGAGAGAAACTGATAAGCAGACAGACCTACAGTCAGAGACAGTGACAGAGACAGATCAGCAGACAGACTTACAGTCAAACAGAAATACTGAGAGAAACAGATCAGCAGACAGACCTATAGGCCGACAGAGATACTGAGAGAAACAGAAGCAGACAGACTTACAGGCAGACAGAGATATTGAGCGAAACAGATCAGCAGAGAGACCTATAGGCAGACAGAGATACTGAGAGAAACAGAGAAGCAGACAGACCTATAGGCAGACAGAGCTAGTGAGAGAAACAGATAAGCAGACAGACCCACAGTCAGAGAAAGTGACAGAGACAGATCAGCAGACAGACTTACAGTCAAACAGAGATACTGAGAGAAACAGATCAGCAGACAGACCTATAGGCCGACAGAGATACTGAGAGAAACAGAAGCAGACAGACTTACAGGCAGACAGAGATATTGAGCGAAACAGATCAGCAGAGAGACCTATAGGCAGACAGAGATACTGAGAGAAACAGAGAAGCAGACAGACCTATAGGCAGACAGAGCTAGTGAGAGAAACAGATAAGCAGACAGACCCACAGTCAGAGAAAGTGACAGAGACAGATCAGCAGACAGACTTACAGTCAAACAGAGATACTGAGAGAAACAGATCAGCAGATTATGTTACTGATACACCGTAAGCTGACCTCGTCCTATTTCCCACCTATTTCGGCTTCTCGCCTCAACATTGCACCCTTCCTATTCGTCTTGGAAAGAGAATTGTGAAACGTTGAGCGGAGAACATACTATACCCGATCTTCAAGCCACTTCGTCCTCTTCCTCTTCAGAAACAGAAAGAGGGGACTCCGTTTATAAAGCCGCTATGCAAATTTCCATAACAAATGTCTAGATACTCTTACGATGGTGTTTCAATAACACAGATGCACAGCTGTCGCCAGGTGTCGTAGGTTGTTCCTGCCACGAGAACCTCATCTGCTGATCGATGGCGATTCTCTCGAAGGATCTCTGCAACTCCCGACGACGATAGTGAACAACTGTAAAAAAAACAGACAGGTTGAAATAGCCGTGAACAGTGGAAGTCACCAACTCTAACTAAATTTAAGATTCCATCGATTCTTGCATTTAATAACTGCGCTATTGAAGTCATTGGAATAAACTAAAGTTGGACATCAATAACTCCGATCACCGCTTTTTTTAGATAAGCTACTGCTAGGTTATTGTTCAGATACATTGTTTGTTGTTTTCAACGTCAGCAAATATATAGTCGGCAGGTATAAGATGTTTTTATGGGGAGGGAATAGCTAGAGTAGTGCACGGTAACACTCATGGCCAGGAGAGCATAAGGTACGCGGTTCGTCTCCCGTAACCCCCCCCCCCCCCCCTCTAGGGCGGCGCCTTGCATGGCTGCCAAACCGTGTGTTTAATTAAGATATTGATTGTACTTTCATGTTTCAATGTAATCTTACTGCGTCTGTGGGTTTGAAATAATAAAGAATATTCTTATTATTATTCATATACTATTGGAATGTATCTGAAGGCATTTCATGTATCGAAGTATCATATAAAGGCCTACTTTCATTCATTCATTCATTCATTCTGAACATTTATATAGCGCTCCTTCGAGATACCTACTCAGGTGCGCTCCCAGCTCAGTCACGGCTGAAAAAGAAATGCAAATCTGTAGGCCTACGTTTGCTGTAGTGGGCCCCATGATCTGGAATGAACTTCCTCCTGTGCTCAGGGCCAAACTAATGACTGGCTTTTCCTCATCGGTGTCGCGTTCCCTAAAGACATATTTCTGTTTCCCCGGGGCTTCTGTGCTGAGAGCGCCTCTGAATAGTTATTCTGCGATAGGCGCTTTATAAATTTCTAGATATAATACAATGTTTAACGACAGCTTATGATGTCATGTCTGTTAACAGCAACCTTACCTCTCATCCCAAAAGAAAAGAATCATTGTCGTACTAAATGCAACATTAATAATATTATTCTCTGTTGTTGTTGAAGAACTTAAAGTGTATAAGGTTGAATCAGGGAATCAATCTTTCTATCACATACAACGTTGCGTTCCTGCTGTCACGTACGATATGAGGTAAGATATTGACGTGAACGATCCTAGCAAGTAGCATTAACCAGGCAAGCTGTCGTTAAACACTGAATACTGCTATACTGAATACTACTAAACTCATGCACAGCGCCCTTTTCTTCGACCTTGGCTTACCACCAGTGCCATATAAATCATAATCATCATCATCATCATCATCATCATCATCATCATCATCATCATCATCATCATCATCATCATCATCATCATCATCATCATCATCATCATCATCATCGTCATCGTCATCATCATTACTATTATTATTATTGTTATTTTTATTATTATTATTATTATTTCTATTATTTTTTTGCCCCAAGATACATATGATCCCTCGGGGACATAGATATTAATTTGTTGATATGTTATTTCCAGGAAATCAGGCCTCGTCCTCCGCTATTATTATTATTAGGCCTATTATTATTAGGCCTATTATTATTATTTATTATTTATTATTATTGTTATTATTATTATTATTATTATTATTATTATTATTATTATTATTATTATTATTATTATTATTATTATTGTTATTATTATTAATTATTATTATTATTATTATTATTAAAATCAGCATTCTAGTTCCTCATCGTGCCTAGGCACGCGATAGCATTGAACCTCTGGATTGTGATGGATAGTTTTTGTAACAGGAAGAAGGTTTCTCGAGGGTCTTCCGTTATTCTCGTCAACCGTCGTCCGAGTTCTTTCAAAAACGCCGAGCCTTCGTGGTCCATGGGTCCCATCGTTTCTATTGCGATTGGTGTGAAACTGTATTTCGTCAACAGCTCCGCGTATTTCGATTTCTTCCGAGTTGCGGCTATTTCTGCAGCTCCCCCCGCTGCTGTAGACGTCTCGGCCAAGTATGATGGCGCAAACGTGTCAATGATCGTTACATCCCAAATTAGGGAACGTCCGCTTATTATTATTATTATTATTATTATTATTATTATTATTATTATTATTATTATTATTATTATTATTATTATTATTATTATTATTATTATTATTATTATTATTATTATACCTTGTGATCTTTTCAACGAACCGCCGTCTTCTGGTCGAAGGAACTGAACGTCTAGCTGTAGAGAAAATCATAAACAGTGCAAATTTAATTTCAGTGTCGAAATCAATGTCGTCGTGAGAACTAAGTTATGGGAAAACTCGAACAAGAGTAGGTCTATCAGCCAATTACTAAAGAAACAAGTCTAGAGAATCAGCTTAGGTCTACTCGATTCAGGCAAGAAAATGATAACCTTCTACACCGGACACTTTTATATAGGCCTAACTCTGGCTTTGGCAGCAATACTAAGAACCGCCTTATAGCGAGATCTTTCACTTCTTGAACGCTGTGGAAATGTCGACATTACACTCGATCTGTAATTTGCAAATTTCGATAAAATTTCGATGTTTTGTAATTATTTAATTGGGTTTACCTGAAACACTTCGAAGAAGATTCGATGGAAACAGCAGTTGGCGCAGCAGAAATGGGAAGAATTTCGATGAAGAATAACAGATTCTTGATAATTTCGGAAAATGCGTCATTTTCCTTCAAGACCTGAACGGCGACTGAGAAATCCCAGAGATCAAGACAATACTATGACGCAATCATTACGTCATTTTGGCGTTTGGCATAGTTCCAACGTTTGTCATTATTCGACTGCAGCCTAAATTAACTGTCTCTCTGTACGTGTGTAGGTCTAGAATGTTTGTTTGTCCGTCTGTCTGATACACATACATAAGCACATACATACAGACATATAAAATGCAGACAGGCAGATACGCAGACAGACGTACGCGTTTCGCCATTTAGGCTCATATTGGCAAGGTTTCAACGATTTTAATTAATTAATTAATTCATTCATTCATTCGAGGATTTATATAGCGCCAGGGCTATAGTCGAGGGAATACGCGGGTATACAGCGTGTATACTTACCTCTAGAGACCGTATACTTACCTAAAAAAATATTTTTTCTTATTTATATTCAGACTTGTCCTCGAGACCAAGGTCTTGGTCTCGAGTGCACTCGAGTTCGTTTTTAAAAGTCTTGGTCTTGGTCTTGGTACCAAAAGTCTTGGTCTTGGTCTTGAGACCAAAAGTCTTGGTCTTGGTCTTGGTCTTGAGACCAAAAGTCTTGGTCTTGGTCTTGGTACCAAAAGTCTTGGTCTTGGTCTTGAGGTTCAAAGTCTTGGTCTTGGTCTTGAGGTCCATGGTTTTGGTCTTGGTCTTGAGGTTCAAAGTCTTGGTCTTGGTCTCGCAAGACCAAGACCGGCTGTCAATATGAACAGTCATTTAACAAAACTCAAGAATTAAAAAAATTATCAAGCCTGTTTGCATCATAACTTACGACGAATACCTACGAACGGATACAAGTCTTGTTGGTCAGGAAAACCCATTGGCAGCAGCAACTAAGTTATGCTGTGTCTGGAAGCCCTGCCGAGACTTTTCTGAGCCAGACATACCACGAGAGGATATAAAAAAACGCTCACGATTTGTACATTTAAATCCAGTGTTTGAAAACCTTCGGTGTGTGTCAGCGACTTCAGCGCCTAGGCCTATGGAAAGTATTTTTCCAAATGGCGACATTTTTTGAGGCCCCACAAGGCACGTCTTGGTCAAAAAATTCTGAGCGAATTGGTTTTTATAAAATACAAAAGGCATTTGGAATAACATATTTTACATGAAGAGCTTTTGTAAATACGAATTCGGAATTCTCTGCCGTCTGCATTTAAAGTTAATTTGCTTGAATAAAATAAAAGACTCACGTTTTCATTAAAATAGCGAGTAATCCGACTTGACGATTTTTTTGTAAGGAAAAGAAGTCTTGGCCTGAATGTGATCTTTTGGGTCTTGGTCTTGGTCTCGAGGTTCAAAGTCTTGGTCTTGGTCTTGGTCTCGAGGTTCAAAGTCTTGGTCTTGAAGTTTAAGGTCTTGACAACAAGACTGTCTATATTAAAATACTGTAGGGCCTAGCGTATGCCCACAAAATACTGTAGCAAATACTCACCTCTAATTTGTTTCGGAAAACTAACCGGTAGCGTATACCCACCTCTAATTTTACCACTACAGCTCTGTATAGCGCCCCTTGAAGGGAACTACTCAGAGGCGCTCCCGACATCAGCACGCTCAAATAGTAGGCCTACAGTTTTAAGATTAGCAACAAACAGGCCAGAAGGGACCCCAGTGCGCATGCGGAGCTCTAAGGGAAATTTATTTCAGCCCATCACTGAGAAAACTCGACTTTCAATAGTCGTGGATGAGCATAGAGGACTAAAAGAACCTCTTTTCCCGCAGAGCGGAGGGAACGTCGGTCTTATTTATCCAGCCTAAAATGAATTAGGTTTGTAGCTCTCCATCTGTCTGTCTGTACGTACAAGTCGGACAGACATGTATACAGGTTCTGAAACAGACAGACAGACAAGCGGGCAGGCAGGCAGCAGTGCCGTCTTAAGGCATGAACACGCTAGGCAGTCGCCAGGGGCCCACGATTCTAGGGGACCTCCAAATTAAAAAGACATAAAATAATGTGTGTGCGTGTGTGTGTCTGTGTGTGTATGAGTGTGTGTGTGTGTGTGCGTGTGTGTGTGTGTGTGTGTGTGTGTGTGTGTGTGTGTGTGTGCGCGTGCGTGCGTGCGTGCGTGTGATCTCCACGCGGGGCAGAAGTGAAACTTCTGAGCTATGAGTGCAAGGCTTATTTGTTTGTGTTCCTTAATCTTCGCTTTACATTATGTTTCTTTACGTTCGAAAATTCATTTTGTTGCAAAGTAAATATTGAAAGTACCAATAAGTCTATAGGTTTAATTTTATTGACCGTTTAACTTTTATCCCGTGGGTGTGCACTGTGCAGAGGCACCAGTGCATTGCTTTGCACCGGGCCTATAATGCTGCCGAGACGACACTGGCATATTGAAAGACAGTTCAGTAGCTCAGTGAACTAAACAAGATGAATATATTTAAAGATCATCATCATGTACATCATTATGATGATTAAATGATGATTTGAGAGAAAGCATAACAGTAGAGTATAGGAGAATTAGTAAGGGACTTAGCATGGAAGCTTTAAGGAACACCACGCATGAATGACGTAGGATAGGATACTTTTCTAGGCTGATTAATTCGATAGAGGGAGGTCCACACAGATTGCATTACCAAATAGTTCCTAGTCCCTCTATGGCATATTAATACATGCATCGGGGTAGAAGCAGCTTTTGCAGAAATCGAGTTTCGTATAGTGCGCGTATCTGGCGCGGATGAAATAAGCATCTATGACATATTATTTTTTCATGCTCAGAGGAAATGTCAATTCCTGGTCGAGTGCATTGTATTGTATTGTAGCTGAACATTTATAAAGCGCCTCTCAGTGTTCGCTAATCAGAGGCGCAATATCCAAGTCACGCGCTGAAGTAGAGAAGGAGGCACTTAGAAAGCCACACTGCAAGTTATGCAAGTCCATCTTTTGAAGCTGCCGACAGTTACCAACCCAGACGTGCAGTTGAGACTTTTGGGGATTGAGTCGGAGGCGTTTGGGTGACATCCATGCCCAAAGAGATTCAGATATCTCAACCAATTTCTCAGCTAACGAGACAGCCACTACTCTGAACTTTTTCCATGAATATAATATTATGTTTGAGTATCATCAGCATGCTGATTGTCAGCAACTCACAAGGAGGAAGGAAAGAACGTGGATTAGGTCTTCTGTGTAAAGGATATAAAGCAGAGGACTTAGGATGGAACCTTGCTGCAGCCCAAATGAGACCGGTGACTAAGTCAAGCGGGTAGAACCAAACACCATCAACTGGATGAGGTAAGAGAGAAACGATCACATGCACTGCAGGGGACATCCCACAATACCAAGGCGCTGTAATCGAACGACGACAGTATTTAAGGCCGCACTCACATCATAGAAAGCAAGCAAGGTTACCTGACCCAGATAGCGCCAAAGAAATCATAAATAATCCGAGTTAGCAGAAACTCGGTGGATTGAAACTTTCTGAAACCAGATTGTTGCTTAGGTAATAAAGACCTTGCCTCCAGATGACATGTCAACTGCTGTTGTCTGATTGGTTGACATGTAACTCAAGTTTACGGTTGTGGGAAGAATGAAGTTGCTGACCTGGTCGACATTCTGGATCATTTTAGCAAAAGATTTAACGAAGTCATCGACCGTAACATTTTGTGGTAAATCGTGCTGTGCGTTGATTGGCGAACCGTTTAGAATTTTTGGGATAGATCCATGGGCGGCGATCCCGGGGGTTGAGGGGGACAAGAACCCACCTTTAACAGGGGAGGGGGCACAGCATACAGTCCCCCCACATTTCGAAGAAACGACAAAAATGGGTCAACAAATTTTTCGCCTTATTGACCAGATCAGTTCAAGTGTCCAGTGTCCCCTCCATATGTCAAACAAGATCGCCGCGGCTACAGTCAGAAACCATAAGAACTACTTTTCAGTGGAGTCTCTGAAACGCTCGTTTGTACTGTTTTTTATGGCTCCATAGATAATCAAATCTAAGGCTTGGATTTCAGAGCCGAGAGCCAATCCAATGTCCAGTATGGTAGTAACGTAGCTTTGTTGTAAAATACCAGACGCTTGCAGTGCTCTTAAGACGTTATCCAGTAGGAAGATATTATCGGCGCACCCGTCAACTGGTACGACCTCTTTCTGCCTCGGATCTAGTGAGACCTTCGCAGTGAGACGAGCGGTCACGATCTTATGGAAAACCGTCGTCACACGTGAGGCCATGATGTTTGGCCTAAGTTCGCTGAATCCCGCAGATGCTACCAGTTGCTCAACTTGATCCTGGTAATCTTGCCTTTTCCGTAGCTCTTTGATCGCGTAGCGAGTCCTATCCTTAAAGACAGCTACCAATCGGCTACTAATCAGAGCTGGTTTCACCCTGGAGACGAGATGATCGGCCTCGAGCCATGCGATAGCGCTCTTCCGGGGGCCACCGAGCTTTCACTCTCCGGGAAACTTGGTGTGCCGCGTGGTACTCCACGGGGTGGGCCCTTCGCTGATTAAGACAGTCCCGTTGTCCCTCTGAAAGGGCCTTTCAACTAACAACTTTAGAACTACTGCTGCCTCAAAGTAGCGCCCGATGACCCTTGACAAGTACTAAAAGGCGCTATAGAATTTATAACACATTACAGAGATTGCTACAGTCGTTACAGTACAATGCATAACAAAGGCTGAGCTTGAGCACTGAAAGGCAATTTCTGTCCCGTTTAGAAGTCGAATGGGGGCATTTGATAGTGCAGTGGTTAGCCGCTGGACTGTCAATCGAGAGGTCAGAGGTTCAAATCCCAGCCAGGGCAGAAACTTGGTTCGAAATTTCAGTCCCACCTGCGTCCCTAGCCAACTCAGCTATACAGGGTGCACTGACCGTACACTGTCGGTGGGAAGTTGAGACGGAGAGGGAGAGGACTGGTCAACCGCCCTCATGTGCCGAGGCTAAGAAAATGAAGTCGCTAACACTTCGTACCCATGGCTGCCTCAGGGAAAGCTTAAGAGACTGCTCTTCTTCTTGAAGTCCAAGGTAAGACAAGCATAACGACGGAAGTTCAAAAAACGCAAGGTAAAATGAGGTAAGGTAGGATAAGGTAAGGTGTGGTAAAATGAGGCAATCCAGAATAGGATTCGGGATGCTAAGCTAAGATAAGCTAAAACGAGATAAGGTTTTTACATAAGGTAAGACAGGATTAAAGTAAGGTAAAATAAATTAAAGCAATTATTAAACGCTTCTTACCTCTCCTCCGTCACCGGATAAAAGAATTTCTGCATCCGATTCTTCATTTAATTGCTCCTGCGTTCAACAGACGATAGTTGTGTGAACAGATTAGGCCTACAACTCACATTGTCTTAGCTAAGGAACACATCTAAACTAAAGAGCGGTCCTAACTAAAGAACACATCTAAACTAAGGAACTACAGTAACTAAAGAACACGTCGAAATTAAAGAACTATCTTAACTAAAGAACTCATCTAAACTAAAGAACTACCCTGGTATCCTAACTAAAGAACACATCTAAATTAAAGAACTATCTTAACTAAGGAAGACATCCAAACTAAAGAACCATCTAAACTAAAGAACACATCTTAAGTAAAGAGCTATCTTGGCGAAGGAAGACATCTAAACTAAAGAACTCTCTTAAATAAAGAACACATCTCAATTAAAAAACTATATTAACTGCTCTTCTTCTATGAACTAAAGAATAATATTAAATAAAGAACACATCTAAGCTAAAGAACTATCTTAGCTCGTATTTACAAAAGTCTCTTACGCAAAATGTTATTCCAAATGCCTTTTTTATTTTATAAAAACCAATTCGCTCAGAATTTTCTGACCAAAACGTGCCTTGTGGGGACTCATAAAAATTCCGCCATGCGAAAAATACGTTCTACAGGTGCTGAAGTCGCTGGCACACACAGTAGCTTTTCAAGCAATGGATGTAAATGTACAAATCGAGAGCCCTTTTGAAATCCACCATGGTTTATCAGACCGTCGGTTTCGGAAAGTCTCGGCAGTGCTTCCAGACGCAGCATAACTTAATTGCTGCTGCCGATGGATTTTCCTGACCAACAAGACTTGTATACCCGTCCGTAGGTAGCCTATTTGTCGTAGGATATATGATGCAAACAGGCGTGATAAATTTTTAAATTCTTGAGTTTTGTTAAATGACTGTTCATATTGACAGCCGGTCTTGGTCTTGCGAGACCAAGACTTTGAACCTCAAGACCAAGACCAAGACTAAGACTTTGAACCTCAAGACCAAGACCAAGACTAAGACTTTGAACCTCAAGACCAAGACCAAGACATTTAAAAACGAACTCAAGTGCACTTGAGACCAAGACCTTGGTCTCGAGGACAAGAAGTCTGCCCTTAACCTGAAAAATTCGCTGCAAAATGATTATGGTTGAGGCCATAATAATTATAGTCAAATTAGAGTCTAATAAAAAAAGCTTGAATACTATGGTATCAGAGGTAATTAGCCTATACTTAACTGGTTTATGGACCATCTTAAAAACAGATCGCAATGTGTGAATTTTAATAGTAGGGCCTATACTATCTTCATTACACGGTTTTACACCCCATTACGTATGGTGTCCCATATTGGGACAACTACTTATTTTAATCTATGTTAGTGATTTATCTAATACATCATTCTAGTCTTTAAATTTGTGCTATTTGCGGATGATACACACGCATTTACTGGTGATAGGACATTGCACTATCTTTTTAACAAGGCCAATTCCGAACTTAATGTAGGCTAGGCCTATAGGCCTAATTATGGCTTATGGTTCAAGGCCAATATAGATTATCCTTGAACATTGACAAGACTACAAATTCATCATCTTTCGCCCTAAGCGGAAAATAATCAACGTATCTGATTTAAAAGTCACTTTAGATGGTAAAGGTATTAATCTTGTGAACTCATGTAACTTTCTAGGGGTTTCTTCGACCAATACTTAACATGGAAGGATTATATAAATCACACAGCTAAGACATAACCAACAGTATTGGTGTTATATATCGTCCACGGCATTGCTTGTCAAACAATAGGCCCTACTTGAAATAATTAGTCTATATTGATCCCATATTGTCCCATATTTATCCTACTGTAATATTGTGGCAAACCTCCGTTCTCACCCTAAATTACCAGCCCGAGTGGTGGAGAAGGAAATTTGCGAGAGTTCTTTAACTGTCGTAAGGCGCGTGGTTTCGGCCTCCGGAGTACGACAGAGCTCTTGTTCGTAAATCGACAAATGGAAGACGGAAAGTTTCTTCTGAAGAGTTCGTCAAACACAATATTCAAAGACCAGAAACTGTCACTGCACGAGGTTGAAAATACACAGGACACCACTGACGTGGTTCCAGTTCAATCATCAATGTTACCTTTCGTCGCAGAATTACTTATAGTCGAGATCTTGATAGCGTTTTTCTCAGTTTAATCGGCTGCCAAAGAATTCTGTAGCGCCACCTCAACTCACCATCAGATCTAGGCCGCAACGACTCTAACTCTTAAACGGAAAAATTAACCGTCTTACTGAAAATCGAATGATCAAATGCTGCACGAAAAACCAACTGATCCACTGCTATATTAATACTAATCACCTTTTCAAGTACCCCGATCCTCCTCCTATCTCAGTCTCTCTCGACCTCCAGACTCCAGTCACTATACTTGTGGCGTTCTGCTCCCGCCCGGACGCCTGCACTCTCGTCGCGCCGGGCGGGTTTCCGTGTTGGTGGTGACTCCAGCCCACTGCCCGTCTGGAGCCCCACCAGAGTCACTCTGCCTTGTGTGCTTTCAACGTAAAATGGCTCTTCTCTATCTCTTCCATAGTGAGTGAACGTTCCTATCAGAGGAGATTCAGGATTGGCCGCTTAAGACAGGCAACACTATACAGTTCGATCTCTGGGTCTGACTCTAGTCCATGAAACACCGTAAATAAACCTGTTATCCATTTCAGTACTAGGAAACAGTTCAAACTAAAGGTCTCATCAAAAGAAAACTCAAAAGTGTCATTCGACAAAGTCTGGAAAACCACCGCAATCAAGCGGTAACCAGTACCGCTAAGTCACTATACTGTATTCTGCGAGACACAGTCGAAAAGAAACGCTCTCATTAAAATGTAAACTCAAAAGTGTCTTTTCAGAAAACCACCGCAATTAAGCGGTCACTACATCATACTGCTGATGCAACTCTGTTTCTCTTCGTTTTGTAAGCGGACAGTGCTGCTTGCAAAGTCCTATCAGGCTGTACTCCCTCCCAGCCTCGCAAGACCCAAAAGAACTTTGGTAACTTAACTCGTAACTATACTCGGTAGCGGATACGAGCGAATTCTCAGAGTGGTTACCCGCCGACTGCACTCTTATTAGTGTCGGCAACGAACAACCGACACTCTGTGGGTTCCAATTCTAACCCCAAAGAAACAACATGGGACCACCGACCTTTCCTTTCCGGAAACCAAGAGACAACGCTGTGGCTCGCGTTCCACAATGACCGCGACATAAGCCACACTGCTACACCTCAACGCTCGGAACTACCTGGACGACAACACTTGCCTCAACTGATTCAACGTCCTACCTAAGATCCGCACCTTCACCTCCACCGGCAGCTCTCTGTGCACGCCACCGTCTCATTTGCCCTTTTGTCCACACTGACACACGACGTAATCAGTGTTTCTCCAAATTACCCGGGCTCCTACGGTTCCTATGCACTTCCAGGGGTCTCTTTCCCCCATTACCCACTGCCTCCAACCTGGTGAACTCTACTGCGAACTTCTTAATCTCTGCAACCCCGCACGAACGCCAAGCAACGATGATAGCCTGAGCAATAATCCTTGGTGCGAGCAAACACTCTGCGACCGTAGAGAAGCCCATCTCCTGCGAACCGTGCTGCGACAGCCTTTTTAATGGTGCAAGAGATCAATAACGTGAATCGTGCTTCGACGCCAGTCGTCCTTCATCAACTTCTCGTCCTTTATCGCATTCTCGAATTCGACCTCAAGAAATGCCAAGCGACGATCTCGTTCTCGGTCCCCAACGTTGGTTTTCCGGTTGTCTCTTGTAACTGTTCCTCGGCCATACTTGGTCTGTTTCGCATGCTTATTTACTCTTATAAGCTGCCTCAAGGTTACCCGGTTCTCTTCCTAGCACCTTCTATGCTAAGACTAGGTTGGCCAGCGCACCAATAAATGCATCGCTTGCAACTGTTTCGAAAATATCACTCGTCCTGAATGCACCAGAGCCATCAGCCTCCTTATCTCTTGCACTATACATTGCTCAGACTTTCTCCATGAGCTTGCCCCTTAGTGCAAAGTTTCATTCGAACTAGGCTTCTCTGGTATTCGGACCCGCAAATAGCGTTAATCTCTTCATTTGCCAAGTTACATTTCTCAATAAACCATATCTCACAACAATTGAGATGGACCCTTAAAACGTATCATAATGGACCTGTCTATTGGTCACTTCTCGAATTCTGTCGAGATCAACTTTGAACTTCGTCAACAGTCAAAACACGGCAACTACCGTCCTTCAATCGTTTATCTCAGGATTAACCAGTATTTCACGATCGGTCAAATTACCACCTCGTTCAGAACTATCTGTCAACGTAGGCTTCTTAACTACTTCCGCTTCATTGTACATACGGAAATGTTCCCATCGGCTGTCAACGGCACCTGCCGCCGCCGCCCCGATGAAACGATTATAGTCTGTCAAGACAGTCTTCGGCCGAGTCACTGTTCACTGTCGGTCAACTGCCTTAACTTCACACCCACCACCGAGGGTGAAGTTGGGCTTCTTATCCGTTCCCGTTCTCCTGTCTCTGTTTCTCTATCACTTTCGTAACTATTAGTCTCACCAGCGTATTACAGCGTAATCGAACTCTGCCGTTTCCCCGATCTACGCCTCGTATTTCGTATTTGTGTTCCCGAGCCACTGAAATCGGACATACAATATCATCTCTCTCCGGTAACCTGACACCAAGGATTCGCCTTCTGTGTAAAGACATCTCCAATTAGATAACGCGGTTCTCGAACACACAAAAACCAACCGCTAGGAAATCATCCAAGGAGCAGAAACGATCTAACCAAAAACATCGAAGAAAAAGACATGGACCGGTTATCACTACCAAGCAGTCTCGGAACCAAAAGACGCAACGTGGACATACAAATGACCAACTCTTCTCAAAAGACCTGACAGAAGGGGAAAAGAAACACGCAAACGCGAAGAAAGCGACAACACTTAGGGAAACGATCAGTAAGAAACCAGGAAAACAACGAATGAAACCTGGGAACCAAGTGACCAACAACTCCCACAAGAACTAGGTACTCAACCTCGGAAAGACTCAAAAACAACGAGAAGTCGCATCGAATACTAGCCTCCGGAATCACCCGAAAACACCAACGAGATGAAAACGGCAGACGGCAGCGCGAACTACCGAAACATCAACTAGCAGAAACGCAGAAACAGAAAGAGGAGAAAAACAAACTCTACCGCATTATCCGAATACTGCAACGATTCGAGTTTCCACACGATGCCCGAAAACTCTGGTCCTGTTACAACGCCTTCCTCATACACTCTCGGCCACTATACGCCACACCCAAACGCATAGATTTATACCGTATTTAAACTAAGTACTTGAACCAGCTCAAGGGATCCTCGTATGCCTTCTACCGCTTTCCCATGTATAAGTCGCGGTACTCTAACGTTATCGAAAGGGCCTTGATAAATCAAGCTCGGTCTTTTCTACAGTTCGCTACCAGAACTGACAAACTCGTAATTTGTATCGTTTTAGACATCTACACATTAGTCCGTGGAACGAATCTCGCCCATTCCACAAAACCAGTGAGAAAACGTTCCTCTAACGTGGCCAATCTGGGCCCAGCTTCCGTTTCAATTCGACTAGCGCACCAGGCGCAACCGATTCATACTACCACATATTCCGCCGTATCTTTGCAAATAGTGGGTAACATCATTCGACTCGTCAACTGTATCTTCCAGAATTTCCTATCATCTACAGTAAGAAAACGCTGGTACCCCACTTCTGGTACCAGTTGTGGCGTTCTGCTCCCGCCCGGACGCCTGCACTCTCGTCGCGCCGGGCGGGTTTCCGTGTTGGTGGTGACTCCAGCCCACTGCCCGTCTGGAGCCCCACCAGAGTCACTCTGCCTTGTGTGCTTTCAACGTAAAATGGCTCTTCTCTATCTCTTCCATAGTGAACGTTCCTATCAGAGGAGATTCAGGATTGGCCGCTTAAGACAGGCAACACTATACAGTTCGATCTCTGGGTCTGACTCTGCTCTTTTCCGCGGTCGCCGGATGGGCAACGTCCTGCAGGATGGCCGTCCTTCAGAACAGGGTTCGTTCTCTTACCAGCAGGAGTCTTCCTCTTTTGTGTGTCTTCTTAGCTACGGGCTTCCTCCAACTCTCCACCTGATCTAAACCTTGACGCACCATTATACATCTCGTGACTCTTGAACTATCGCCATTTATCAGGGACACCAAACGTTTTCTAAATATCGGGAACAAGGAATACATGTGACAAGTCTTTTCCATCACATCGTCCTAGACACCGGTCTATTGGGCAACTGTCAATTGTAACTCTCCGTCGTGTCGTCTAGGCACCTGTCCATACGTCTTCCCACCGTACGTATCTCTCGCTCCATGTCCGTGCAGGGCATACCGGCCTCACACGTATATTATCATGCACCACATTTACGGAGTAAGTTTCCTTACCCGTCTTCTGTGTTGGCAATTGTCGACCAACACAGTGATAAATTCTGCTTCGAAAGATAACGGTAAGGGGGTCTATGGCACTCTGATAGTGAAGGTCCTCTCTCTACCCTTCGCTATCTACACACAGAACTTCGTTCCGACCTACGCACGAGGGGGCCCATCCTCGCACTTCAGTCAGTTCTCAGAGCTGTGTGTTGCGACAAGCAAATATGTTTCTACCTGGGTATCCGACAACCCGGACTTTCACGTATCACTCTCTTGGTCTGCTTTATTATTTCCCTTCAAACACGGGATTATCGTACTCCTCACCTCGGCACTCTGATTAGCCGAATCTCGCTGGGAAACGCGGTCGTGCCTCTTTAGGACCTGGGTACCCGACTACCCGATCCAAACTTTGAGGTTAATCTCTTGGTCTGCGTTAATGCCCCTTTTACCTGTGGACGCTCGTACACTTCACCTTGGGACTCTGACTAGCTGAACTTCAGCTAGGAAAACCCGGACATCTCTCTTCCAAACATGGGTTCCCGACTACCCGAAAGTTCACGTATCGTTTACTCTTGGTCTGATTCAATGTTCCTTTAACCGGGAACTCTCGTGCACTTCACCCTGGGACTCTGACTAGCTGGGTTTCGCTAGTAAAGCGGACGTGTCTCTTTCGGACCTGGGTACCCGAATACCCGACCCGAATATCTTGGTCTGATCTCTTTCCGGTTTACACAACCTTTTATCTTCTCGCTATTCAGAATTAGTCTGTCTCGAGACCTGAGCAGCCCCTTACTCCACAAGCCGTATCTCTTGAACATGACTGAATCCAATAGAGAACGTAACAGTTGTGTCTTTTTCCGGGAGCGCACAGACTCGTAGGCTTCGTTTCTCGGTACTCACACTCGATTCTACTAATGGTATCTCTGGGTAAATATCAGTAACTTTACCCCGTTATTGCACACATACCTGTGTATTTTTCCCCCGTGGGAACTGTCCCGAACACCGTAACACCCAGCGGTCGAATCGTGCGGTTGGTCTCCCGGACGGATATTTGCCGGTAAACCGCGGGAGTAACTATGACTGCAAGGGAACCAAACGCGGGGACCGCGAATGGAAAATTTACCGGTAGTTCCCCGATGTTATCGAACGGTACCAACGGGGTCACCCTCCCCGTACAAATCGAACTGTCACCACCGGGGTCTTTGCTTCCCCGTTTTTATACAGACCTGTGTTTTCTCTAACTCTCACGATCGGTCTCTCCCCGAGGTTTACTCAGCCTGTTAAACTTCCACAATCGGGATTCAGACCGGCTCGCGATCTAACGGCAGGGTGGGCCCCAAACCTGTCGAATCGGCGGTCAATCCAACACCCAAGAGTGATTAGTTTTGCTGTACTCGGGATCGCACTGGTTAGCCAATATTTGACGATACTTGAACTGAGTTATCACTAACCGGGTCTTTGCCCGCGTATCTCTCTGACTGCTACCACCGGGCTTTGCCCGTGTATCTCTGACGGTCAACAACGGGGCCTTTCCGCGTGTATCTCCGGGTCTTTGCCCGTGTATTTCTAACGGTCAACAGCGGGGCCTTTCCGCGTGTATCTCTGATGGCTACCACCGGGTCTTTGCCCGTTTATATCTGACGGTCAACACCGGGTCTTTGCCCGCGTATCTCCGGCCGTGTATTTCTAACGGTCAACAGCGGGGCCTTTCCGCGTGTATCTCTGACGGTCAACTGCGGGGGCCTTTCCGCGTGTCTATCAGACGGTCACCAGCGCGGTCTTTCCGCGTATATATCCAACGGTCAACAACGGGGCCTTTCCCCGGACTCTACCGATACAGACCTGTGAGCCTTTATCTCTCACGATCGGTCTTTCCCTGTAACGCGAACCAGATACCAACGGGATCTTTCCCGTCTTTCTATCGTACAGTCACCGGCGGGCTCGCCTTTCCCGTCTTTACCGAACGGCCACCGACTGGGGCTGCTTCCCAGTCTTTATCGAACGGAGCCGCCGGGGCCTTCCCCGGACTATCGAACGGTTTACCAGCGGGGTCACCTTCCCCGAACTTTACCGACACAGACCTGTGAGCCTTTATTCCTCACGATCGGTCTTTCCCCGATTCAGCCTTCCACGATCAGACTCGGTACCTTTCGCGATCTACAACAGGGTGGGCCCAACCCCGCTGAATCGGCGTTTACCAGCACCGGTCAGACCGCCTTTGGAGCGGCTGTCACTCGGGAGCGCACTGATTAGCCTTGTACCGAACCGGTAACCAACGACACTAAAGCACCGTGTCGCTGTACATGTAAAGCGCAGTAACGCCGCTCTACGATATAGGCAAAACACCGTGAGGCAGCCTATACTTATCCCTCGCCACACTATACCGTGGCTTGTTCCTTATATACTAGCCTACGCACACCTTCTCAAATACAGGTGTCTAAGGTATCGAAATCAACCTATGATAATAAGCGCCGCCCTAGCTTTAGGCCTTATTTATTGGACCGAAAAGTGTGTAAAATTATTCTAATTAATAATTTAAATCGCTTGAATGGCAAAAACAAGCTCAAACTTAATTATTGGCTATTTTAATATCGCGTTAGTGCTACCATTTACGCATCGGCCGCTGACGCCCTGCGATGCATTATATCACCGGATAACGCGTCAATAAGACATATATTATTAAAACAACATACATTCGAGCCCAGTGGCCAGTCCGCCACATACTTACCTCAAGTTCTATATAACCGAGCCATATCCAACACAGCACCACGCCTCTGGAATGATCTCCCCCCTGAATTCCGCAGTTTCTCAGTGCCTCCATCATCATTGCAACCCGTCCTTCATCCTCATTTTCATCTATCTATCACCCCTCGGGCTTTCCACTCAAAACTGAAGTCTCACCTTTTCAAGTACTCCTTCCCTGACTCATCTGATCCTCCGCCTTCCAATTATTCTCGCCGTAAACGACACCCGCCTTGACAGCTGCTCTGCCTCTCCTGATCTGGTACCCTGGAAATCGGACTTGGACCTCTTTTGGACTACTCCCTGGAAACCAGTTCTGATCTGACGTAGCGCTCGTGAATAGGCTGGTGTCCTGCGCTTGGCCTTCGAGTGGCGCTTTAGAAGTTTGGAGATTACGATTACACTAATACTAATCTTAACCGTAAAAATCGTCGCAGGGATAATAACGCTAAACGAATTTAAAAAAGATACGGTTACAGTGCACGATGAAAGAATCGACGTTCGCTGCCGACACTGTTCTCAACAAAAACGTAGGCCTAAGGCCATTCCCAAGGGGCACTTGGGCCGGAGAGGGGGACTCAAGGGAAGCCGCCTCAAGGTAGGAAAGAGAGAAACGGCGTAGGGAGGATGGACCTAAAGGAAGCCAGCCTTATCGTGAGAGCTAGAGAGACAGAGACCAAAGGCTTTACCGACAAGACAGGAGACGTGGACCAGTGCAGATACATGCAAACGTGTTAAAAAGGTGGGGTTAAGGGGAAGGGCCATACAGTTAAAATCGTCAGTCACATAGGGCCTATAGTGAAAGAACAATATTAACCCTCAACAATCACAGAAGGGGGAACGGAGAAAGGTCATACAGTTGGAAATCCACAGCCTGATACTTTAAAAAGAAATTTCGGCTCTCCGCCACCACAAAAGGAGGGAGCGGGGAGGGGTAAATGCATATCAGCCCATCGATTACATTACGTCACAACTCTACTATCGTCGCTCAGTCGAGATGGATCAGAGTCCGGTCTCGTAGGCTCGACGATCAACAGCGGTTGCTAATGGCAACGATTGTTCCCACAAAGCAATTGAATTTTGGGAGAGACACAATTAAAGTTTCGCTACAATAGGGATTTTAATTATCCATCGTACTTTAAACCCATTGAAATTCTTCAGAAAGAGCTGTTAATGTGATCCTTCGGCTTCATTGGCTATTTAGTAGGCCTACCAAACATATTTTCATCAAATACAGGATATTAGGCCTACATCTAGGCAATACAAAAACTTCAGATACGCCTAGCTGTTATGTTTAGATTCCACAGGCATAATGTTACCCACACATTTCAATTTTTTTTCTCTCACGGATAATGAAAAACATGACAATGAAATACAAGATCACAGTACCAGAAAATAATAATACCAGAAGACTTAACATGAAGGAAGATATAATGCTAGCAGTAATGAGGAGAAAATTACGTCTATTTGGGTATATATGCAAAATGGACGACAATCTATACATATAATATCCATAATAGTGTCCGTCCGACGATAAACGCTACGTCACAAACGGTTTCTGTTCTATAAGCGGGTTCGACATCTCAGTGACCTATTTAGGTCAGCTCGACCTACATAGGTCATTACTACCGGAAGCGCTGTTGTTGCTGAGGTAAACATATAAGATTAATAATTTAGATGGTTTCAAACGTTGGAATTTGGAGTATTTATGTATTAAGAAAATTTTCCGGAATCTGGGATTAACAATTATTCAATGTAGAAAGAAACAACAGTTGGTGGCTTTATCGTATGCCGCATTTAGCCAAAACTACATTCGGCAGCGCAACAGCCCGATCAGCTGTGATGTCAATGTTGAACAGAGGAATGCGAGTCGACACTCCGGCTTGGTGAGATTATACCCAAGTAGGAGACAGGGAGACGGTTGAAACACTGCTGAAGAAAATGCGACGTTCTGGCCTACTTTCCCCATCCACTCAAGTCGCTTCTGAATTGACAAAGCAGGCAGATAAACGCCTCCTTAAGACAGCCATTACAGACCACGGCCATGCTCAGAGACCATATTTTCCATCTGATCGCAATGTCCCTCATAATCTCCGGCCACGGGCTCATAATTTCACATTACCTGATAAAAACGACAAAAACTGTATCTCCCGTAAGCTCGATAAACACACTTGTTAACAATTAACTATTTTAGCACTATACTGTTTTTCTCTTATATGTATAGGCTACCTTATTCTAAAATCCATTAATCTCTTCAATCTCTTTCATTAACTGTTTTCTGATTTCAGTGCATATTTTAATGGATTTCGACTAGTTTGACAAAGCCAGCCAAGACTAGGGGATCTGGGCCTAAGCCCCAGCCGACAATGCATTTTACAGCATTTGCTGCCAAATGGAGCCAATTTTAGCCACTTTATTTTACAAAATTTGCTTTCTATCATTATACATATCCCGATTAAATTCATGCATAGAAGTTTGAAAATATGACATATCTAGTTCAACCATACTACCAAAATAATTGATATAAGTAAGTTAGTGACAGGCTGAGTGACTGTGACCCAGTGGATGAGCTTCAGGTACAACAAACAATGATAGCTTTGACTTCGGCAACCACGATCAACTTTATTTTCCAATTTGGTTTAGGAAAGAAAACAAGTAACATTCTATTAATGTTTGCTTGGTGAGTGACCCATATGGGTCCATCCACCAAACAAATATTTATAGGATGTAGCTATAGTATTCACCAGCTATAATGTTACCGGTACTGTTTTGGTCCAGACAGAGTTCGGTCACAACAACTTCCCATATGGTAAGATCAGTTACTGCAGAAAAACTTGTGCGCATAGAATTGCATGGCATAAATGTCCGGATCCGAATGTCCTTCGCGTCTCTCTTTGCTAGTAAGCAATTTGGCTATGCATGGCGGCTTCGGGTGAAAATATGCAGAGCCCACTCCATTGACATTGAATGATATCAATAACTGATCATTAACAGTATCCAAAGACACTGACAGTCGATGGCTCGTTCTCAGATTGTCACACTGAGAGACAGATCACTCATTCTAATGTTGTAAAATTACATTAAAAGCAGAGTATTGCAGAGACAAATCACCCAAACTACTGGGACAAATCTTAAAACTACTGGGACATTTGTCCCCCTAGTTATAGTTAAAATATGCACTGCATGATTTATTTTCACTTGCACTTATTGTCTTTGTAACACTGTGAAATCCCATCACTTGTTGACGGGAATCTTTCAATAAACGAATATTTAATTGATTGATTGACATCACACATTTATTACATTATGCTAAACGTTTTTATTGTGCTACTAATTTTGTTCTGCCTGTATATTCTGAGCTTGAACTTAATCAGATTGAAAAAAAACACGTGGTCAGAGTAAAAGTTCACTTTGGTTTGTTTTGCACATGAAGGTTTTACACGAGCAAACAAATTATTTCTGATAAAGTGTGTGATGCTGCTTCTGTTATTAAATTGATAATGGAGGGCAAAAATGTTACTGCTGGTCTTTGAGATGTGGCCTTGAAAGGAAAGTGGAAGAAGTTGAAACAAATATGTGGTTCAAAACTTGGATCACGAAAACTTAGCAGTTCCAACAGGAATGTGGCTTATATAATTATGTACATTCATAAGAGACTTTCAGTTTTATGTGCTTCACCAGATAGAATTGTCACTTATAGATGCTGTGGTGATGGATTGCTTGAGGTTACGTGTCCAATTAGTTCTGCAGACATAGATCCTGCTGAAACCACTTCTGCCACATCTTGTGACTGCTGATGGTCATGTACATGTTAAGTCGCACTCATCAGTATTAAAAGTAACACATATTCAAATGCAGATAGCAGTTCGGTAGTAGGCAGTGGTGTGATTTTTCAGTAAGTGTGGCTCCTTTTTTGAAAGAAAATTGTTTAACAAATCATTCTGGGATGTTTGCCAATCGATGCTAGAGACTTGTTTTAATATTTTCGTTTTCCTAGCATGGTGGCATCTGTTGCACCATCTGAGAGCAATGCACAATAGGGTGGAGTGAAAATGGCCCCAAAAAATTTTTTTTAGGCAAACGTTTTATAATAGTGATGGAAAGTTGCCGTCATGTGAGTGTAAATAGTGCTCAAAATATTGTTGATTTTGCTTTGCGTCTTCTGCCCTCTACCGGCGGTAAAATATTTACCATATGACATTCTTTGAATATCGTCAATGTAGTGCATTATTTTTCTTCTTCTTCAACTGATTGTCTTCGAACGGTTGCAATTCATGAAATACACGTTCAAATCAGTTGCGGAAATTGCCTCTGGTGTGTTATAGGATTAAATAATTGTAACCAGAGGCGTAACGTTGGTCTAAAAAGTGGGGGGACCAATTTCTTACATACAGGAAGCAGGGCGTTGACTGCGATCTCTGGGAAGGCAATATAATAAAATATTGCTTGGCATTGTTCATAAAGTGGGGGGTACGGTACCCCAGCCCAAAGAGTTGGGTGGGGTTCGGTTACCCCTCGTTCCCCCGACAAATTACGCCTATGATTGTAACGCCTAATGAATGCAGCGACATTGCTGAAAGGAAGAAAATTAGGCGAACGAAAGAAGTACCAAAGCTCTGTTCAGGCCCGGCTCAAGACATTTGGTGGCCCTGGGCAAATCGAAAAATCGGCGGCCCTAAGCACAAAAAAGTTGATGACCTTTTTTTAATTTTTTTTAGTCATTGACCTCAGTTACGAATTATAATGATAATAATAATAATAATAATAATAATAATAATAATAATAATAATAATAATAATAATAATACAAAAGTTGAAGACCTTTTTTTTAGTCATTCGCCTCTTGTTACGAATAATAACAATAATAAAAATTAAAAAAATGGAAAATTGGCGGCCCCTAAAAATCGGCGGCCCTGGGCGGCTGCCCAGTTGCCCATATGGACGAAACGGGTCTGGCTCTGTTCAAGCAGGATGCTCCAGCATACGACTGTGAGTGTTGAGGGGGCTTTCCGGAGAATAATCCAAGAGGTCCGAATCTGGTTTGGGGGGAGGGGGCGATCAAGACAGGAGGCAGAGCAGCTGTGAAGGCGGGTGTTATTTAGGGCGAGGAGAATTGGAAGGCAGATGATCAAATGAGTCAGGGTAGGAGTAGGCCCTACTTGAAAAGGTGAGACCAGTTTGGAGTGGAAAGCCCGGAGATAGACAGAGGAACATGAGGATAAGGATGGAGGACGGGTTGGAATGATGATTGAGGAACCAAGAATCTGCGGAATTCAAGGGGGAGATCGTTCCAGATCGATGGATCGATGGATCGATGGATCGATGGATGCATGGATGGATGGACTGCCCATGAGCCCACTTCTCGCCCACTACTCGCCCACCAAAAGTCGGACATTACAAATATGTCGGTAAATGGGCTTCTGACCTCAAACCTAGATGGGTTCGACGTGGGCAGCCAAAGCCCATAAGCCCACCTGTCACCCACGTAAAATTTTCGTCGGATAAAGGGTTCCTCATGTCGCTCCCAGATGGGCTTGACATGGGCTAGCCCAAGCCCACAAGCCCACATTATTTTATATATGGCAAGCTGGCATTCATCCATCCATCCATCCATACAGACAGTCAGAGCGACAGACAGAACGACAAACAGACAAACAGAGCGACAGACAGACACAGCGACAGACAAGCGGCAGACAGAGCGACAAACAGACAAAGAGAGCAACAGACAGACAGCCAGACAGAGCGACAGCCAGAGCGACAGACAGAGCGACAAACAGACAAACAGAGCGACAGACAGACAGAGCGACAGACAGACAGAGCGACAGACAGAGCGACAAACAGACAAACAGAACGACAGACAGAGGGACAGGCAGGCAGACAGAGCGACAGACAGAGCGACAGACAGAGCGACAAACAGACAGAGCGACAGACAGACAGACAGAGCGACAGACAGACAGACAGAGCGACAGACAGACAGAGCGACAGACAAATCGGCAGACAGAGCGACAAACAGACAAACAGAACGACAGACAGACAGAGCGACAGACAGACAGCGACAGACAGAGCGACAAACAGACAAACAGAACGACAGACAGAGCGACAGGCAGGCAGACAGAGCGACAGACAGAGCGACAGACAGACAGACAGAGCGACAGACAGACAGACAGAGCGGCAGACAGAGCGACAAACAGACAAACAGAACGACAGACAGAGCGACAGGCAGGCAGACAGAGCGACAGACAGAGCGACAAACAGACAGAGCGACAGACAGAGAGACAGAGCGACAGACAGACAGACAGAGCGACAGACAGAGCGGCAGACAGAGCGACAAACAGACAAACAGAACGACAGGCAGGCAAACAGAGCGACAGACAGAGCGACAAACAGACAGAGCGACAGACAGACAGACAGAGCGACAGACAGAGCGGCAGACAGAGCGACAAACAGACAAACAGAACGACAGACAGAGCGACAGACAGACAGATAGGGGAGGGATAGACAAATAGACAGATAGGCATAGATTAGCAGAAATATATACAGAGAGATAGATGGACAGCTAGAGAGATAGATAGATACACACATACATAAACATACACATATTCATATATACATAGATACATACATACATACATTCATGCACACGTACATACACGCATGCATACATACATACATACGCATACACAAATACATACGTACATATATGCATGTAGTTTATATACATACGTTCATACATGCATACATACTTACTTACTTACATACATAACCCAGGTGTCGAAATGCTTAAAAGTGTAATGCGTTCCAATTCGGATGAGAACTGATATGCTCAGGCTTCACGATCTGTGCATAGTGACTTCTGACCTCTGACCGCAGCGCTGATAAACTCTTTCGCTGTCCAAAGTTCAGACATGGAATGCACGTCAGAAGGCTGTAGAGGCGACGGACGAAGAGATGAGATGAACGCATAAATCAAGAGATCCGTCCATCCGTCTGTCTGTCTGTCCATCTTTCTGTCCGCCTGTCTACCTATCTGTCTGTCTGTCTGCCTGTCTGCCTGCCTGTCTGCCTGCCTGTCTGTCTGTCTGTCTGTCTGTCTGTCTGTCTGTCTGTCTGTCTGTCTATCTATCTATCTATCTATCTATCAGTCTGTCCGTCCGTCCGTTCGTCCGTCTATCCATCCATCCATTTATCCCTCTGTGTCTGTCTGTCCGTCTGTCTGTCTGTCTGTCTGTCTGTCTGTCTATCTATCTATCTATCTATCTATCTATCTATCTATCTATCTATCTATCTATCTATCAGTCTGTCCGTCCGTCCGTTCGTCCGTCTATCCATCCATCCATCTATCCCTCTGTGTCTGTCTGTCCGTCTGTCTGTCTGTCTGTCTGTCTGTGATAGTCTGTGATAGTCTGTCTGTGATAGTCTGTCTGTGATTGACTGTCTGTGATTGTCTGTCTGTCTGTCTGTGATTGTCTTTCTGTCTGTGATAGTCTGTCTGTCTGTGATAGTCTGTCTGTTTGTGATTATCTGTCTGTCTGTTTGTGATTATCTGTCTGTCTGTCTGTCTGTGATAGTCTGTCTCTGTCTGCGATAGTATGTCTGTTTGTCTGTGATAGTCTGTCTGTTTGTCTGTCTATGATAGTCAATCTGTCAATCTGTCTTTGTACGGCCCAGCTATTTTACGTAAAATTTTCAGAAATATGTTTCTCAAGGATGCCTATCTAAGTATCATCAGGCAAATTAGTTGTTTGAAACTTTTTGGCCCAGGGATCCTTATTTTTCTAGGCATAGCTCGCGGACCCAAATATTTAAAATGTAAAATTTATCACTTAAAATAACTACCAGCACCATCACAGCAGTGTGATTCTCGTTAACGTTAACGATAACGAAAATGTTCGTTAACGAACAAAAAATGATTTCGTTAACGATAACTATAACTATAACTAAAAAATATCATTAACTATAACTATAACTATAACGAAAATAACACTAACGAAAATTCATTGCTATTTTCGTTAATACGAATAAAAAAGTGCAATATCAACTAACGTGAGAACGTGAAAATACACCCGTTAACGAAAGCAAAATGATTCCTATGTTCGCCTTGGATGTCGGTGAATATGGAGCGCTGTGTATTCATGAAGCTGAATGCACCCATTCGTCAAAGCTCTAAGCAAATTATTGTGTAACACGTCTTCATAATTCAGTGTGATTTTCATTAACGATAACGGTAACGAAAATGTTTTCGTTAACGAAAGCAAAATGATTTCGTTAACGATAACTATAACTGTAACTAAAAAATAATATTAACTATAACTGTAACTATAACTAAAATGAAAAACCATTAACTATAACTGTAACTGTAACTAAAATAAAATCTGTAAGGAGAATCACACTGCATCACAGAAACGGTGTGATCCAATACCCAAACCGACCCGTAGGCCTATAACTTGCTATCAACGATGCTATATAAATTGTCGTAATTACAAATACAATCTAATGAATTAATCCATCCATCATTCGATCTATCTATCTATCTGTCTGTCTGTCTGTCCGTCCGTCCGTCCGTCCGTCCGTCCGTCCGTCTGTCTGTCTGTCTGTGTATCAGTGGTTAAATTAAAAAAATAAGAGACGTAAACGTGTCTCCCTGACTAGGCCTATAGCTGAAGTTCTCTAGACTTATTATTACGACTCTCTGAAAATTGTCTTGTTAATTTTATTTCCATTTTCGTATGAGTTGTAATGAAAATTTGTGTCTAGAGTTACAAATTTTAATGCTCTGAAACTTACTCCCTTACTAATTAGTCGCTGCGTTCAGCCCATCGACCTTTATTAGTGGACGCAGCGTAGGCCAGTACATTGCCTTTTAGATTCTGATGTCTGCACATAATATGGTAATGAGCTCTATGCCTGACGTCATGCTAGGGGAACGTCGATATCTATATTTAGACCATTGACTCTGTGAACGGTGACCCATGACCTTTCCCGTCATGCATTCCGCCCTAGCATTACGTCAGAGGCAAGCATACCTATTCTTAGCAACAGGCCAGGCTTCAACTTGAATCGCTCATAGTGGGTCCACTTAATATAAGTCGATGGTTCAGCCTCATGGCTGTTTCCGGCCGAATAATGTTAGATGCTACGATGGAAGCATGCTGAGATTAATCTATATTCATCTGAAGTAAATGTAGAAAAATAATACTGAACTATTGAGCTAATGGTGCACAACACTAAAGGCAAGTAATGCGTTTGATGTTTATAAGAACTGTACAGGTTATAAAGGATATTTCTTATTTTATATTGAACATTGCGTTGGCTCACCCGTTTGGTCTGGTGATCGACGATTGCATTTTGCATTTTGACCGTGTTTTTGCGAAGTCAGTGCGACGTCTCTTTAGAATCGAGATGTCTGAACAGTAATTTTTGTGTATTTTGGGGTGAATTCAATTTCTAGTTGGTTGCGTCATTATATTGGTAAATGCGAAGACTGAGTGCCTGTGTATAAAAACAATATGGTTGCCACTAACTTCGCTTAGTAGAGCGCTGCTATCGGCAAACTTGCGCTATCGGGGTCCCTAATTGTGCAACCTGGCTATATTCAAAATTCAAGGTGACTGTATAACAAGAGGTCTAACCGTAACACTAATAGGCCTAGTTTAATGAAACAAGTTATCAGCAAATATTCGTTCTGCATTTGCAGCACCGACCGAAATTTTATTCGTGGCTTGGGAATGTTTGTGTGAGCACTGTGATTGGTTGACAGAAGTAACCACGGACTATATATCCCGAGAGGTTACTTTACAGAGTTTAATATCACGTAAAAAGCTAAAGGTAAACGTTGTACATCCTGAAGAGAATGTACACAAACTTCCAAACACAGCTTAACTCGCAGGTATAGCTTTTTTAGTCGCACAAATACATAGGCTACACTGGCCCTAACCGACCCTCTCGACGCTTGCCTGACCCTAACCGACCCTCACGACGCAGACACCCACCCAGAGTACATAGGCACCCCGATTCTACACGTTCGCCAAATATTTTTCTCTTGTAGAGATACTCCAGTGTGCTTAAATTGTCTTTACAAAAAGTGTTGATCTGGAAAATATTCATTTTCGCTTCAAACTTCGAACATTTTTATGGCAATGCCTGTAAATGACGGATACTAATGAGTATGCTCCATGTGTAAATGAATACTCCAGGTATACTTCAAATCAGCCAATCACATTGTGCCATGCGTAAAAATCAGTCCCCGGTGCTATAGTTATGCCGTTTCTTTTATGACGCCTTCATGTCAATGATGATTAGCGTTTCATGCATGTTTAGAGTCTATGCAGTTGTTTAAATAGTCGGAACCATTGTTCTAGAAACTAACCTTATTAGTGTCATCGGTACTGACTAACTTCCCTCCGTCCATTGCGATCGCTTAATTGCCATGATCTTGTGCCACGAGCCAGGATCACTATGGGCAAAACTCGAGCCTTTTCTTGCACTGATCCTGCTCTTAGGAATCAACTCTCTCCATTGACACGTGCTTCTTTACTTGCTGGTGGCCCAAGTGCCTCGTTCCGCTGTCTTAAAGCCACTTTCTATTCACTGGGTCTTTCGCCCTGGGAGTGCCTCTGATTAGCGAATACTGTGAGAGGCGCTTTATAAATGTTTAGATACAATACAATACAAAAATAAAATACTAAGAATATTGAGGTAAACTTTTGCACATCATATTCTAATACATTAATACACATTCTGTGCAAATTTCATCAAAATCTGAGATGGTCAAGCGGGAAACTTCCAAAAAATTTGTTGATCTGAGACGGAATGACCCAATATCATTTCTCTGAGCTGATGATACTGAAATCTACATTTCATTTGACTGTTTGAGTTGTCACTTGTCTGTGCAGCTGTTGTCCACTACCATTGAGAGGGTGCAGTCTTGGATAGAGGCCGATAAACTCCTTAATCTATTGAAAACGTAATTCCTATTATTGGGCACTCAACAGCAACAAAAGTTGCATAAGAAATTTAAATGAATGTAATTAAGTGACTCTCTTGTTGGTTTGACTGGTCATAACTTGGGTGTTTTTTATTCTATGTCTCTTACCATTTATGTAAGTCATGAACATTCATCTCATAAACAGAATTAGGCTTAACGTTCCCATTTGTTCAAGGCCACCTTTGGCAAATGCATTGGTTTTAAGTTGCCTGATTTTCTGTAACTCACTTGTTGTTATTAGATAGTCAAACATGATGAACGCTAGAGTTCAGAACTGTGGCTATGGCTATAAGTGATATGTCTATATATAACCATATAACCTCTGTGCTTAAATCTTCGCATTGACTTCCATGTTTAGCAAAGGATTTGTTTTAAGTCGGGACTCATAGTTTACCAAACTTTAAATACTGGCCAACCACAATATTTAGTGAGTCTTGATTTCTCATATTTAACATTAGTCAACAAGGTCATCTAATAATGATAATAGTTAGGAACATCTATTTGCACTGATATCTAATGCGCAAGGCCTCAACCGATTGTGCACTAACATCAAGCCGTAATTATCTCATTATCTTTATCTAGTCGTACCTAGTACTAGAACTGTTCATGGTGAACGAGGTGTTCCTGTTGTTGGCCCAAGAATTTTGAACGTTTTCCCTGTATCCAGGGCTGTAGTCGAGGGTAGACGCGGGTATACAGCGTATACTAGCCTCTAGAGACCGTATACTCGCCCAACAAAATATTTCTACTCGCCTCTAATTTGTTTGGGAAAACTAACCGTTAGCATATACTCACCTCTAATTTGTTTGGGAAAACTAACCGGTAGCATGTACTCGCTCTAATTTTACCACTACAGACCTGCCTGTATCTGTACATTCTGCTCAATCGCTTATGTCACTTGGTTCTCAGCTGAAGACCATCAGTTCTTGACGCCAGCCATTTGGCGGCAATGGGTACGAATAAATGATCTCCCTTGTCCTCGGTCGTTTGTCAAATCCATTGCCCCTTAATGTTAGTCCAAGTGATGTTATGTCCTCATTTATGTTATGTCCTCATGTATATTATCTACCCAGCTTAGTCTTGGTCTGCCTTTGTGTCTTTTTCCTTCAAATCTTGCATGTAGTGCACTGTGTGGGATTTGGTCAACTAGCATTCAATCTACATGTCCAGACCATCGGAGTCTTCATTGAATGACTTTGTCTAGTAGAGTTGTTTGGATACCTAATGTCTTATGTCATCGTTTCTCATTTCTGTAATCTTGAAATCCCTGTGATCTACTGCAGCCAGCTCATTTCTGCTGTCAGAATTCTTCTCCTTGTTTTAGTATTGTCCAACATTCTGATCTATGTAGGAAATTCGGTTGTATCATCGTCTCGTATATATTTTTGTCTTAGTTTTCTTTGTTAAATCTCTACTTCCTGTTCATATCCTGTTCATTATTCCAAATCAATCAATCAAGCATTTATATAGCGCCCCTTCAAGGAAGCTATTGAGAGGCACTCCCAGCCCAACCCTGGCGAAAGAGAACAGTCGTCTTTAGAGCAGAGAAGAAAGCGGTGGACGAGTCTCGAGGAAGAGACTGCAGCTCAGGAGGAAGCCCGTTCCAAACTGCGGGTCCAACGACGTAGAAAGTGCGCTGCTGCATAGTAGCAGTGCGTGCGAAAGGAACAGAGAGATCACCGCAGGTGGCAGAGCGAAGAGAGTGGTGACCATGTGGAACCAAATGCCTGTGAAGCGCATCTAATTCTCCTTTGTATATCTTTGTCGTTGCTGCCATCTGTGTTTATTCACCCTCCTAGATAGATGAATTGTCCACTCATTTGTTGTCTCTCACTTTGACTATTGCAGTGCTGTCTTCCTTGGTCTCCCAGAATCTCAAATTGGGTGTGTGGACCGGTTCCTGCGCACAGCGGCACGCCTTATTGGTCGCATCCCGAGATTTGGCCATGTCACTGAGTACATGTGGTTTGTTTTGCATTGGTTTCCTGTCCTGCAGCGTATTGCCTATCGGGTCTCGGCCCTAGTGTGGTGCTGCTTGTGGGAGAGGCCCGTATGTGTTTGCGAGAGTACTGCTGCTTCACCCTGAACATCCCCGCACTCTTCGAAGCAGGCTCACTGACTGCCCTTAGGCAGCAAGTGCTTTTTCCATCGCTGGCCCTGCAATATGGAATGCTGTAGTGCTTCACTTGATCCCAAACACCCATTCTACAACATTTTAATAATAACATTAATCTTTATCTTTATCATTGTCTTTTGACTAACTTCATCTTATTGACTGTCCTCTTGCTAAGTACATATGTTTTTACATATGAGGTCAAACCAAGGACTCGAAGAGGTATGCGAATTGGTTCAGTTTAAAGTGCTAACTGCCACAAAATTATTTATTGACTTGTTAGCAGTGTTATTTTAGTTCCAGCATTAATTTCTATTCCAGTTCTTATTCTATTCCACTGCTATCATTTTAGTTCTACTTCCTCTTAAGAAATAACTTTTATTCTTATTCTAGTTCCTCTATGCAATAAATTTTATTCTTATTCTAGTTCCACTTCCTCTTTATAATTAATTTTAGTTCCAGTTCTAGTTAAAAAAATTATTTGTAGTTCCACTTCCAAATCCACGTACAGTTCTCACAGTTCTAACATGAACGGTTAATGTCTGTCGGACAATGTGAATGCGACTGTTAATAAAACAGTTTATAGGTAGACACACTAAAACCTTACCAGTCAATTGTTTTACTGTTGAGTTTCAAAAACACCCGCATCTCAAGGGAATTGCTCAATCGATTTTTGCGACCTGTAGACATCCATCCTGCAACAGAAAAGATTCTACGAATGCCTCTGGTGTGGGAGCTGAAACTAAATCCTCTGTTATAACAGCGAGCTGTGGGTAAACCGAGTGTCTACTCTGCCAGAAGTCAAAGGGACTAGGAACAGCGACATGTTATTCAGTTTCCTGAATGTATTTAGAAACTTCTGCTGTCAGGAGCATGTTTCATGGGGGAGTCTGAGTGCCTCACTCTTGTTGCCAGAAGTTTGAATCAAAGAGCGTATATTATTTATAGAATATAGAATATACGACACGTAGGAGCTTTGGAGCTTTAGTCTATCAGCGCCGCACCGTGACGTCAATCAAGAGCCGTCGTCATTCCGCATAGTTATTAGTTAACGTTAGAATTATCGGTTGGGCAGCTTAAAAATTAATTTTTATTCTATTCCGTTCTCGTCTTAAAAATTAATTTTTATTCTATTCCGTTCTCGCTCTGTAAAAATATCGAAATTTTTATTCCTATTCTATTCTCGTTCCACATTTATTTTTCGTTCCAGTTTTCGTTCCGTGGAACTAATTTAAAATAATTATTATTCCTATTCTATTCTTTGGAACTGAAATAACACTGCTTGTTAGGATGTGATTTGACTGATTTGACATTATTCAGGGTTACACAGTGATGGAAACATTGAGAAGGTGTTTGCAACTTTCCCTGCAGTTTCTACAAATTACAGTACATGATGAGTTGTATGGATATTATGTTTTATGTTTGAAACTCCTTTTAGAATAAGTGGCAGTTTAGATGACAAATTTATATAAGTATTTAAATCATTATAACAATGATTATAGCTACTGTTTTGCAAGGTGCCTCTAAACATTTCTATGTCATTTAAATATAGCTGAACAGTTGCTGGTGCATACCTTAACATAACAATTTCAGATTGTAAAGTTCTTGTATGTTTGAAATAGTTCATTTAATTGTGTGCTATTAAAAATGTACTAAATAAATTTAATGCAGTTCAGCAATTGGTTTCAGGTTTATTTACAGTATTGTATTGTATTTATGCATTTATAAAGCGCCTCTCGCAGTACAACCTAATCAGAGGTGCTAGTATAACTAATCAGAGGCGCTAGTACAACCTAATCAGAGGCGCTTTGGTACTACATGCTAGCTTCAGGTGCGCTTTTAAAGCAACTTTTGACTAGATTTTCTTTAGTTTGAGGTCATCTATAGATGACAATAGAAATTAGTCAAACGACCTACTTTGCACCCTTTCCTGTTGATCTTGCAGGGCTAACTCTAATACATGGTGGGGTTCTCGATACTGTTGCATACAGCAAAAAATCTAATTAGATCCAATGTAGTGTGTAAACTCGATGCTGAATTTTAGGGAGCAGGCTATACAAATAACCGCATACACTAGATTTAGATGCAGGTGTTGTCCACATCGGGCACACACCCTTTTTTGAATTTCTCTGCTGTTACGTAAACCATCCCTCGAACCCTTTGGTGGTGACCTTTATGGATGACTCTGGGCAGTTTTTCTTTGTATCATAAAGCTACTGCAAATATGCTCAGTCTAAGTTACTAGTAAATGTAATTATTTTACTGATTAGCTGTATTTTTGGAATGTGATAGATTTTTGGTAATTGTCTGTAATGATGATAATATTTCTCTGTCCAAGGTGCAATCAAAAGAAACGTGAAATCCACGTCACAGTATAGTCGGATGGAAGTTTGCAGGTGCTTGACTGTGCACAAATTCATGGCAGGAGCAATGCAGCAAAGCTGAGAAGAAAAGCAACGTGTTTCTGCTGCAGTTGACATTGATAGTGATGAATGCTAATTTTATCATACGCCAAACTTTTCACTCTAGTTTTTAAATGATTGATTTCCGATTTCATCTAAGAGTTATTTAAATTCCATGCTCCCGTAATCTGAATTTAAACATGATCTTGGAACTTTAATACCATGGATTTCTAATATTTGTGATTTAAAATATAACTTCCTTATTGACTGCTTAACATAAGAACTTTATTAAGCCATGCTTTTAGTCATGTACCAAGAATTGAGTGTTTCCTGATGTCTTGCTTGAATGATTTTATCAGTAGCATTTACATTTTAGTATAATGATGCATACTTTTATTTGTGCTATAGAGCCATATTGGGATAAAATGTGATCACAGGGACAACCCTTTTGCTCTGGCCATGTAGGCTGAATATGGGACCAAGGGCAGGCCATTGGGATTCCTATTTAACCCATATTGGCATTCCAGAGGCTGCCCAGTGGGTGAAATGGACAACCCAGGTTTACCCACTTGGGACTAACATGGAGCCCATAACTAATTGACATTGAGCCCATGTGGATTGCCCACATGGGGCCCAGTTGAGCTACCCACTTGGGCCTGACATGGAGCCCATGGCCAAATCGACATTGAGCCCATCTGGGCTGCCTATGTGGGGTCCATATTGGCAACCCATATAGGCTGCCCAGATGGGACCCACCTTTAGCCCATGTAGGCTAATTCCTGGGCTGCCCACTTGGGCCGGACATGGAGCCCACGGCCAAATTGACATCGAGCCCATCTGGGCTGCCCATGTGGGCCCATATTGGCAACCCATATAGGCTGCCCAGATGGGGCCCACCTTTAACCCACGTAGGCTAATTCCTGGGCTGCCCACTTGGGCCGGACATGGAGCCCGCGGCCAAATTGACGTCGAGCCCATCTGGGCTGCCCATGTGGGGCCCATATTGGCAACCCATATAGGCTGCCCAGATGGGGTCCACCTTTAGCCCATGTAGGCTAATTCGTGGGCTGCCCACTAGGGCCGGATATGGAGCCCGCGGCCAAATTGACGTCGAGCCCATCTGGGCTGCCCATGTGGGGGCCCATATTGGCAACCCATATAGGCTGCCCAGATGGGGCCCACCTTTAGCCCACGTAGGCTAATTCCTGGGCTGCCCACTTGGGCCGGATATGGAGCCCGCGGCCAAATGGACACCGAGCCCATCTGGGCCGCCTATATGGGCCCCACTAAGCCCATATGGGGCCCACATGGGGCGGACTTGGGCATGCTGGCTGGGTGGGAATATTGTAGGGAGTTATAGGTTAGTGATAGGACTTTGAAGTGGATTCACTCTGGGATTTTTAGCCAATGTAGTGATTTGAGGATGAGCGTGATATGATGATGTTTGGGCATTCTCGTGACACCCCTGGCTAGTGAGTTTTGGATAAATTGCAGACGCTTGAGTTGGGTGGATTCAAGGTTGAGGAAGAGGGAATTGCTGTAATCAATGAACAATAGAGGTAACAATGGTAGAGGAAGTCTTAAGGTCGATCTTGGGCCGGATACGACGAAGGTCACAAGTGTGCCTGAAGCAGGAGCGCGAGAGGTTGGAGATGTGGTTAGAGAAGGAGAGTTGTGGATCACAAGTAATGGACGGGGAGGGGGTCCGATGTGAAATTTAAGAAGCGATGAGTTAGTCGATGGGTGTATGGAAGGGTTAGGGCTTTTCTTTATATGATCGGGAAGGCCTAGGATTATGAATTCTGTTTTGGAAAGGTTAAGGCAGAGGAGATTGGATGACATCCATTGTGATATTAGGTTAATCACGTTGAAATATTGCATCGACGGTAGAGGGCAGAAGATGTCATTTGAAATTTAAAATATTTTGTGTGATTCTTACTCTACCTAAGTTGCATCTTTTGCCCACTATTAGAATTCATTTATTTAAAAATCATTTTTTCACTCCACCCTAATGCACAAGCTTAACCAGAAAATATTAAAAGTATTAATTAATTAACTAAAACTTAAGTATATTTAATCTTTTTACATAGAATCACACCTGTAACCATTTTATATTCTGTTGCAATGACTGGTAGTGAATGTTTCATTAAAGATGCTTAATTCAGACATCTTAAAATTGCCCGCATGAATTCACTAAGTATTACAGTGCTCGAGTTGATATTATGCTAAACATAGATCACAGATTGGTTGATCCAGGCGAATGGATTTTCATATTTTTGAAGTAATGCTACAAATCATAAACATTAAATGCAATCGTTATGACTTGCGTTTCGTTTGTTGACAAAGTTGGTAATAATGACCTCGAGGACAATTAAGTGGGTCGAGTCACTGCGCATGCGCACACGACATGTCGAAAGGGCTTATTGCGAAATACCGTTTGTGACGACGGCGATCAGAGTATTTTAATCAACGATATGTATACACTGCCGTCATAATTATGACGGGCAAATACACTAGTAGAAAAATAAATACTGATGGAAATGGGTGGAGGGCAGACCCAACAGAGAGTGAACAGACGATTTCAAAGATTGGTGTAAACAAGATTTGCACAGCTTAAGAATATCAGCACCAGACCGGGACTTTGAAAAAAAGTGATGAATCATGCATTGGACACATACGGGTCTTTGGCTTCTGGATCCTGATGATGATAATCACAATACTAGAACCTCGGTTTGCTATCGATGAGAAAATGCCAGAAAAGTTTTATATTAAATGCACAGGTCCACGGCATGGAATTCTCTTCCGGAAAATTAAAAAATGTTGTAACTCTAAATCAGTTTAAATCAAGATTGAAGGCGTTTTTATTATTGACATTGTGAAAAGTGATTTGGCAGTAGCTGCCTCGTGTTTAAATTACATGTGATGAGATAATTTGTTTGTGTGACTGCGTTGCTTTAATACAAATTATTCTGGTAAATGAGCCAGGCAAGTCGTTGGCAGGTCTATTGATCCTTTTCGGCTGACTCATTGTCTCTACTATAAGTCTAGGTTACGCACTTTGCTACAAAGCGCATGAGCTGTACTGTTTTTCTTAATGAGACACCTAAAAGTAAACATTAAAATCCAACAGTTTAAAGCACTTGATGAGATCATGAGTCAATAAACACATTGACTGATTGAAATATTACTGCGTTGCGAGACAAGTCTGACTGAAGTCACACAATGATGGTAAATGAAATTCTCAAACCATGTACCTGACCATGTCATAGGCGTATCAGAATTCAATTCATGCAATGCAATGAAGCATGTTTATAAGGAAGCATGTTTATAAGGAAGCATGTTTATAAGGAAGCTTCAGCATATTTCAAAAACAGTCAAACTGAATCATAGTATAAAGCCCAAGTTCAATGGTTCAACTGATCAGGGCCATGACAAACGCGACAATTTTCTAGGCTAATCATGACCGAAGTAGCCGTAATCTTTGGGCCATAATGACCAGCCCAGAACTGACTATCTTTGCCTCCATGTACAATTTTTACGTAGCGAACACCAGCTGGGTACTTGCAGAATGTATGAGACACCTAAAAGTAAACATTAAAATCCAACAGTTTAAAAGCAATCACCAGCAGTCAACGAAACTGTTGACCCGTTTAAAGCTTTTCCTTGAACTTGTGCACTGTATAAAAAATCTCTATCATGACTCATGTGGAATTATATTACATGATTTACATTGGAACTTCCTTTATAAAAGTCTTTTGGAGCCAAGTGAACACAAAACCACTTTAACATAATATAACATAACGTACCAGTAAATGAGAATAAGCCCTATCGATATGTCGTGTACGCATGCGCACATTGCGCAGTCACCTGACCCACTTAATTTTCCTAAAGGTCATTACTACCAGAATTGACCTCTTTTCTTTCAAGAAGCCACACGATAGTCGTTATAGGTCGATTGCATTTAATGTTTATGACTTGTAGCATTACTTAAAAAATATGAAAATCCATTCACCTGGATCAACCAATCTGTGATCTGTATTTAGCATAATTTCAACTCGAGCACTCTTACCTAGTGAATGCATTCGGGCAATTTTAAGATGTCTGAACTCTGAATTAAACATCCTTAATGAAACCTTCACTACCAGTCATTGCAACAGAGTATGAAATGGTTACAGGTGTTGATTCTATGTAAAAAGATTAAATATACTAAAGTTTAATTTAATTAATTAATACTTCTAATATTTTCTGGTTAAGTTTGTGCATTGCTCTCAGATGGTGCAACAGATGGTATAACATCCAAATTTCATCAAAAAACAGTGGGTGGACTCAGTAAAAGTGATATAACTTTGGTTCTGTTTGAAATATTTTGGTGAAATTTGGCTGTCAAACTTAAATATGAATTACTTTTCAGCCAGTAAAATTTGATATAAAATTTCTTACTTTTGGCCGAAATATTAGCAAAAACCTGCAGGGGTTACTTTTTTTTGGCCCACCCTGTACATGATGTATCTCATCAATATCAGCAAACATAAGAAAAGGGAAACTTACAGAAAATGATGCACAGAAAATTGTCACAAATATTGCCTAGATTCATATTCATGCATAAATTAGACAGAGATTAACATGCAAAAAGTCATGAACAAAGATTACTAGATATAGTCAATGTACCTCACCTTAGTGTTTTCTGCATGTTAAGTTCCTAGCCTTGGGATGCTTGTAACTACCGCATGTTAAGTGAGTGCGCACATAACCAGGACACATGTTACCAGACTTTTACTGTGACAAAGACAATTGAGTACAAACTTTGACCCAAGAATTGTCATCCCATTGACCAACAGATCTTTCCGAGTCAAAAACATCAACGATGCAACCTGCTTCAGACTCAAGTGTCACATGGAGAAAGTAGTGACTGGCACAGTCATATCGAGCTGCAGTCCTACAACAGTCGGTACCAGTGTTAACATATTAAAAACAGCTGCAGTGAATGACAATTTTAATATAATCCTTAAACGACATGAAGCTACTCACAGCTACTGGGAAAACAATACAACTTGTCATTAAAGTGTTTATATATATAATATGTAAGTAAGCACATATGTACATATGGATGTATGTATTTGAGTATGTATATATATGCGTGTATGTATGTATGATTTAATATATATAGACATGTATATGTGCAGGAGTATTCACATAGTACCATCTAAGTCTCTAAGAACTTCCCAAAAGCCAAATGTTGTCTCAGAAATACAACACTGAGTAATTCTGAGGGAGCACCATCAGTATATGTGTATATTTAGCTACTTTCCATTACATTACTTTGCAAGAACTACAGCCAGCAACATGCAGAGTAGACAATATTCACATAATGCAAACTCATTCTATTTATTCATAGATTTTGTTTACAAATGTTATCTTTAGGTACCACCATGCAAAAATAAGTGAGCCTTTGCCCTCAAGCCCAAGGCCAGAAGGGTTAAATAAGTACTGGGTAAATGTGTGGTAGTATATCTAAATATGAAAACAATTTATATTACCACTCAGATATTTTGATGGTTGGCTTCAGTGTGTCCAGTATTTCACGTGTACATCCTTCTGCCAGTAAGTCAACCCTTTGAGATTTTTTGCATGTGCGATATGATGTCACCCAACAGTGTGAACAGTCTGAAATAATTAATTAGAAACCCTTATAAAGCTACATTTGAGAGTCATATCACAATGCGTGTTATAATGCGGTTGCATAACAATGAGTTCATGCAATAAAGCTGAATGATGAATATTCTGATATATCAGGGTCTCAGATCTATAAGGATTTATCCAGTGCTTTTTTTCAGCCGGAACGAGCCGGAACGGCGTTCCGGCTCCTTTTTTCAGCTACTAAAAAATAATTTATTTATTTTAATAATTAAAACAATAATTTAGTTAATTTAATTTAATTTCAGTGTTTTTGAACTGTTTTCAGTGTTTATTGAGACCCCCCAACCCCCAATCCAGTTTTTCTCATGATTTTAGCCAGCCCATAATTGTTTCCGGAACCTATTGTTCCGTTCCGGAACCTTGTTTTCTAGAAAAAAAGCACTGGATTTATCCATAACCAAGACAATGTTACATCCGAATTTGTTTCATAACAATCCAGGTTATACACATGGTTGCAGTGCAGAAGATACTGAGTACACATTTTATTAAACATCCAGAGAGAAATTTTCACTTCTCTATAAGAAACAGTCCTTAAATCTAAAATAAAGTAGGCCTACAGTGCAAAAATATAGAAAGCATCAGTTTTGAGTAGAATAACTGGAAATAAATCATTTCTAAATAGCAAAGTAGAAACTAGAGCATAACTGACAACCAGCACTAGTAAATAACATCAAGGAATGGGTCATTCAAGATAATTAATTTACTTCCAAATTCGTAAAGATAATTTCTACATCTAGTTAATATAATAGCAAATTTGTGTCCATTTAAAAATATTTCCCCTTGCCTGGTACACCAATGCTGCTGACAGGGTCAGAGTAAAAACACTCATCTGGTTCAACTTTAAAGCGATTACCACCATTTTCTATTATTTCCCAGTGATTGAAGCCATCTAAAAGAAGAATTTCAAAACACACAGATAAGTAAGTAAATATATCCTTTATTGAACCAACTGCTAACCACATGAAAGTTTTATCGTGTATAAATCATCCTAATAATATAAGTTTTACAGGCTAGATTATCAGCAGATGGGATGATTCGATTATGTGCGCGGGGTCGTAAAATGTGTCCGGTCGCTCTTATGGGAGGTAACAGATCGCGCAGAACATGAGCTGGGCCAGCGATCAATCCAATGAATCAAATTCGTTTATTCATACATTAAGCTGACACAGATGCAACTTAGACACTGGAGAACATGACGCTGGAGAACAATCAGGACTCGGGAGTCAATGCTCTGACAAAGCCGCATGAAGCCTTGCTGGATGTCAGAAAGGTATCGTGCTCTGACCATCTCCTCATTACAGCCCGGAGTCTTTCGTGTCTCTCCTGGCCAACAAAGCCTCACCAAGCAGAGTCCGCAAGCAGCATTGTGTAATATTACAATACATTATCTATGCAATGGCTATTTTGAAAAGGGTTTCAAGTAACAATTCCAGTGATTACAGGAAATTGGAATAAGAAAGCACAGCAAATGTTTAAAAAAATGAGACTAAGTCATCTTAATGAAAGGATACTGCCTACACATTGTTATGAAACATGTGCATAAGTAATTCATAGTTGGGACAATGTATGAAATGTGACTGCAGCACTAAATTTCTACAATTGGATTCTAGAATGTAAAATTAAGCATACCTGCAGCATTCCAGTTTTTGACAAGGTTTCTGTGGAAAGGTCTTTTCAGATAGATAATTCTGTAGTCCAGCGTGAAAGCACCTGCCTCATCTTCAGTCTTCAAATCTGGTAAAACAACTTTTTCTTCTTGGCACTTTGTACGCCACAATGCATCGCCATCAATTATGTCGAGCCAGTATTTGCAGACAAGACGGCCATTGCAAATCAGGTCTATCGGAGGCACGAAATTAAGAATCCGATAGAACATTTCGTCTGGCAGACGATGCAATGGACTGCAATGATCAACCTCATATGAGAGTGATCTATCAAGGCGTGGCGGTGGACATGGCAAAGACCATGGAGATTCGACAGGTTTTCCTGTCATTTCTGGATTTCTGTGCCGTAGACGTGGTAAAGACCTCGGTGCTTCGAAAGGGTTTCCTCTAATTTCTGGATTTCTGTTCCTAGAAGATCAGTTACCCATGAATCCTAGAACACACATTGGTCAAACAAACACAGCAGAGTTTAAAAAACCATCATGTATGACAGGAATTAACATTTATATATGCATCGGAACACTGCTTGGCATCTCTCAAGAAGCTCAGAAAGGTGCCAAAAAACATGACATCCAACAGATCTAAAATGGTCCACAAGATAAGCTGAAGTGTTTCTTGAGATATAGTACTTGTGGCAGTCAATTCTAACTTTGAGCCGAAGACTGTTCCAGGTACAATAAGAACAATTTGTCCAAATCGATGTATGAGAGTGTAAAACCCAGTCTTGTTGTCCTCGAGACCAAGGTCTTGGTCTCGAGTGCACTCGAGTTCGTTGGTCTTGGACTTGAGACCAAAAGTCTTGGTCTTGGTCTTGAGGTTCAAGGTCTTGGTCTTGAGGTTCAAAGTCTTGGTCTTGGTTTTGCAAGACCCAAGACTTTTGACAATATGAACAGTCATTTAACAAAACGCAAGAATTTAAAAAATGTATCCAGTAATTACTAATACAATGGCTTTAGTATTTACATGGTGTGAATGATACTTTACTGTTGTCTTGGACAATTATTTTGACTTCCGGTTATTTACCATGAAATGATTTTAAAACGAACTCAATTTATACATTTACATCCGGTACATGAATAGCTGATCCGTGTGCCAGTGATTTCAGCACCTGTAGAACGTATTTTTTTAACATGGTAGAATTTTTATGAGGCCCCACAGGTCACGTCTTGGTAAAAAAAATTCTGAGCGAATTGGTTTTATAAAATGCAACAGGCATTTGGAATAACATTTCGCATGAAGGACTTTTGTAAATATGAATTCGGAATTCTCTGCAGTCTGCATTTGGAGTTGTTTTGTTTGAATAAAATAAAAGACTCATGTTTTCATTAAAATAGCGAGTAGCACGATTTGACATTTTTTAAAGTAAGAATAGAAGTCTGGATATGGTTGTGATTTTTGGGTCTTTTTCTCGGTTTTGGTCTTGAGGTTCAAAGTCTTGGTCTTGGTCTCGAGGTTCTAATTCTTGGTCTTGGTCTTGAGGTTCAAAGTCTTGGTCTTGGTCTTGAGGTTCAAAGTCTTGGTCTTGGTCTTGAGGTTCAAGGTCTTGGTCTTGGTCTTGAGGTTTAAGGTCTTGACAACAAGACTGGTAAAACCAGCATGTCCCCACATGCAGCAAAGGGTAATATTATGTGTGTCAAACCCAGCAGCTCAATACAGAAACATAGAACTCCTTGCTAATAAGTTGTAGGTGGCTAATAGAGTCAGCTGGCCCAGTCCTTCTTCCAGTATAGACTACAGCCGCTGAAGACCTGCCTTCCACTCAATCCCAACATTTTGAACGGATACTTCTGCCTCACAAAGATTAACTTCTCTTCTATCATCTTCAATAGCTGAGTCATTCTGCTCTTTCTTGTCACATAAAATTGCTAATTATGTCCTCTCCATTCCGAAACCACTAACAATTCATCTGCTGATGCCCCAATACCTGATGTTCCTCGTCGACTCTCCGTCGTTTCTGTGAGCTGTTTTCCTTCGTCGCCTGGACTTGCCAGTGAATGGCTGCCATAACGAACCTTTCGTACGCCTTTTGACGGTTCTGCAGTTTGGCGGATTTGCTGGGTTCGACAGATCTACTCTGAGTTCTGATGGAACTCGGGATACAATTGCTCCGCTGTAAAAATGTCTGACCATCCCGCGGTTCTTGCACTGTTCCTGCGCTGTTTTTTCTTCGCAGGTTTCTATGTTAACTTTAATTATTTGTGAGGATTGTGGAAATGTCCAAGTACTTGTGCATTTGTGCTGTTTCTGTTTGGTGTGAAGTATGCACACATTTTTGCTGTCCTTTTATTTTTTAGAATTGATCTTTTTTGTTTGTTTAGTTACATGAGCATTATTTTGTTTGGTCGTTTACCTACTTCCGTATTGGTTCATTTAATCATGATTGATTGGATTGTGCCTACTATGATTTATATGGGAAGAATATTAATGAGTATTATGATGCCCTACTCAAGTGTTGTTTATATTAAAATTTTCTTAGTTGATGCAAATGGAAGACCTGAGCACTATATCTGGTAACAGGCTATTGGGGCCAGTTATGAACAGTGTTGATGATTTGACTCGACTTCCTCCTCAACACAGTTGTCACATAGAGCACAAGTTATCCAGACGACTGAACCGTTTACATTGTTCAATGATGTTTCTATAATACTAAAGGACGATTGTGATCCTGATTTGAATTACTATGGGCATCCCACTATATATTTTGATGAAGATCAATTTGATAAATATATTGAACTAAATGCCCTGTCTCCCAACGTTAAATTATTACACTTAAATATAAGAAGTTTTAATAAAAATGGTGCAACATTTCTGCCATTTCTGGATGCTCTTAATACAAAATTTGATGTTATAATACTCACTGAAACATGGAGTTCCATTGAGACAGAAAGCCAGATTTTGCCCCAGGTTATAACTCTATCTATAAATCTCGTCCTGAGGGTAAGGGTGGTGGTGTTGCTATCCTTATAATGATAATCTTTGTTTTGAACTGATTAATGAGTCTGGGGACTCGTCTCCTGAAATAATGGAGTCAGTTTTTGCTCGTATTTTCATACATTCTAATCTGGCAGTCACAATAGGCGCTGTCTACAGACCTCCGGGTGCAGATATGCACTTATTTAATGATGAAATATCGCAGACATTACGTAAACTTAATTTGCAGAATAATAAGTGTTATATCTGTGGGGACTTTAACATTAATATCTTAATACTGACTCACATACCGGTACTCAAACTTTTGTTAATAACATGTTGTCACTTTCAGAGAGAGACAGACAGAGTTTCTTCTTTATTTATATAGATTTGACTAGTGCATACGATTCTCATTTTCCTCTTTTAACTAAGCGAAAATGCCAATATAGATCTAAGTTTAAACCTTGGATAACCTCATCACTTATGAAATCAATTAAGCAGAAAAATAAATTGTATAAAATATATATATATAAAAAAAGAATGAAGATGATCTGAGAGCATATAAAACTTATAAAAACAAGTTGACTTCTCTTTTGTGCATATCTGAGAAGCAGTACTATGCTAATAAATTTGAAGATTATAAAAATAATTTTAAAAAACATGGAAAACTATCAAATCAATAATAAATCACAACACTACAATGCATAAAATTAAAGTTATTGATCTGAATGGCGAGTTGGTTGGAGATCCATTTGCTATTGTTAATTCTTTCAATAAATATTTTACTGAGATTGGTCCTAACCTGGCTGCTAAAATTACAGATCCTGGGATTTCATATACTAGCTTTATGAAAAAGCATACCGATGAAACGTTATTTCTGAGGCCAACTGAATGAATGTGAAGTTAAATTACTTCTACAACAGCTTGATAATAGTAAATCTATGGTCTGGCTGATATTCCAGTCTCTGTTACTAAGCATCTAATTGATCATATTGTGACTCCCTTGGCTCACATTATAAACCATTCTCTTTGCACAGGTATTGTGCCTAACCTTATGAAAAATGCTAGGGTTATTTCTTTATTTAAATCTGGCAATAGTCTTAGTATAGCTAATTATCGACCAATATCTATCCTTTCTTCATTTTCAAAAATTCTAGAAAAAGTTACGCATAAAAGATTGTATGATTTTTTGGATGTTGAGGGCCTGCTTTATGATAGACAGTTTGGTTTTAGAAAAAATCACTCCACATGTATGGCAATTCTTGACGTTGTTGAGCACATCAGCAAATCAATTGATGAGGGCAGATACACTATAGGTATCTTTTTGGACTTATCTAAGGCTTTTGATACCATTAATCACAGTATCCTGCTTGGAAAATTACCTAGGTATGGTATTAGAGGCATTGCTCTTAATTGGATTTCTAATTACCTCAGCAATCGATGTCAGCAGGTTGTTATCGATGGTACTTTTTCTGATACGGCTTTCTTGACATGTGGTGTTCCTCAGGGCTCAGTTTTGGGTCCGTTGCTTTTTCTTTTGTATATTAATGATATATCCGAGTGTTCCCACATACTTCACTTAATTTTGTTTGCTGATGATACGTCAGCTTTCATTACAGGAAATGATTATCAAGTCCTGACGACCTTAATCAACAACGAATTGATCGTTCTCTCAAATTGGTTTAGAGCAAACAGATTATCTTTAAATCTGAAAAAAAAACTACATATTGTTTTCTGGTATAAGAAAAAGGGTTCCCTCAACACCTCTTAAGATTGTAATGGATGACATCGATATAGTTAGTGCCTCTTCAACTAAATTTTTAGGTATTATAATTGATAAAAATCTTAGCTGGTCTGAGCACATTCATATTGTTGAGAATAAAATAGCTAAAACTGTAGGCCTACTCTATAAATGAAGGAAATTCCTAAACAAATCTATGATGAAACTTGTATATTCAAGCTTGGTATTACCTTATTTGCAATACTGCACTGTGATCTGGGCAGGAGGTTACTCCTACAAACTTAAGCGTCTACAAAACTCTACATATTCTTCAGAAGCGTGCAATACGGGTTGTGAATGGTGTTGGTAAAATGTGTCATTCATCTGTACTGTTTAAACAAGACAGGTTGCTTAAACTTGTAGACATTTACCATATGCAACTATCCATCTTCATGTTTTGTCATCACCGTAGTTTGCTTCCAGGCTGTTTTGATATCTATTTTGTTACTAATGACCGGGTGCATCAACATATGACGCGTAGCAGAAACAATTATCATCTGTACACCAGTCTTATTGTCCTCGAGACCAAGGATTTGGTCTCGAGTGCACTCGAGTTCGTTTTTAAAGTCTTGGTCTTGGTCTTGAGACCAAAAGTTTTGGTCTTGGTCTTGGTCTGGAGGTTCAAGGTCTTGGTCTTGGTCTTGAGGCTCAAAGTCTTGGTCTTGGTTTTGCAAGACCAAGACCAAGACTTTTGACAATATGAACAGTCATTTAACAAAACATAAGGATTTTAAAAACTTATCCAATAATTACTAATACAATTGCTTTAGTATTTACACGGTGTGAGTGAGGCTTTACTGTTGTTTTGGACAATTATTTTGACTTCCGGTTATTTACCATGGAATGATTTCAAAACAGACTCACAATTTGTACATTTTCATCCGGTACTTGAAAAACTGCTCTATGTGCCAGTGAATTCAGCACTGTAGAACGTATTTTTTACATGGCAGAATTTTTATAAGGCCCCACAGGTCACGTCTTGGTCAGAAAATTCTGAGCGAATTGGTTTTTATAAAATGCAACAGGCATTTGGAATAACATTTCGCACGAAGGACTTTTGTAAATATGAATTCGGAATTCTCTGCAGTCTGCATTTAGGGGTTGTTTTGTTTGAATAAAATAAAACATTCATGTTTTAATTAAAAAAGCGAGTAGTCCGACTTGACAATTTTATTAGTAAGGAATAGCAGTCTGAATAAGGTTGTGAGTTTTTGGGTATTTTTCTCGGTTTTGGTCTTGAGGTTCAAGGTCTTGGTCTTGGTCTTGAGGTTCAAAGTCTTGGTCTTGGTCTTGAGGTTCAAGGTCTTGGTCTTGGTCTTGAGGTTTAAGGTCTTGACAACAAGACTGCTGTACACTTGCAAGTCAAACACTCGACTTCATACTGTAACTGTTCAAGGGCCTAAATTATGGAATTCTCTTCCCAATTATATTAGATCTTGTCCTTCTGTGGCATCATTTAAGTTATAAACTGTTTCTTATAACCCAATACTGAATCTACTACTATAATTTTCTAATCCCATCCTATTCATTCATTTTATATATTTCTGATGGTATTCTTGTGTTCTATTAGTATTAATTTTATTATTGTGATTATTATTAGTGTTGCTATTGTGATTATTATTATTAGTGTTGCCAATGATGTGATTAAACTGTTGACATATGGACGGTCTATTACCAGCCACTATTTTCTTATATAACAGCAGGACTCGATAAGCTCATCTGAGCTTTTTTCCACCTCGGTAAACATAGAAACATGAAAACACGAAAACACGGAAAACACGAAAACACAAACTGATATTTCATAAATTATTTATTCACAGCACAATTAAAAGGTTAAAAATAAATCTCAAGTGTGCACTTAAATAAAAGGAATTCAACTACATTTGAATTTCCGAAAAATATGCAATTAGTCGTCGTTTAATTGGATAAACATGCAAGCCGGAAAACCTGAAGCTAATATTTCCGGATTCAACACTAAATGATGTCAACAAAAATATGCGCTAAATTGGAGTCAACCAATCGCTAAATGGAGGAGGTTCTCTTTTAATATAGACTGTGTTCAGCGTTCCTAAATACTAGACATCCTCATTCCTCAATACTCATAAATTGTTTGGCGATCTTCAGTCTAACCTTATACCTTCCATACATCGCTCATATTTACGAAAAGGCCCAAAACACGAAAATCCTGAACACGCTAACCATGTGTAGGCCTACCTGTGTTGCAAATAGGTTACAAACGGACGAGTAACGGCATTGCATTAATTGATTCCAAATGACTGAAGACGAATGACCTCTGTGTCTCTGTGTCTCTGTCTGTCTGTCTGTCTGTCTGTATGTCTGTCTGTCTGTGTCTCGCCTACAAGTTACAGTATTAGGGTCGACCAGAAATGGATGTTAAATTGTCTGGCTTTTCTGCAGTCTAACCTTATACCTTGCATATATCACTCATATTTACGGAAAGGCCTAAAACACGAAAATCCGGAACACGCTAACCATGACTACCTGTGTTGCAAATGGTTTACAAACGGACGAGTAAGGGCACTGTATTGATTCCAATTGGCTGAAGGCGAGTGACCTCTGCCTGTCTGTCTGTCTGTCTGTCTGTCTGTCTGTCTGTGTCTCGCCTTACAAGTCGAAGTATTAGTGTCAACCAGAAATTGATTTTAAATTGTCTGGCTTTTCTGCAGCCTAACCTTATACCTTCCATATATCACTCATATTTATGGAAAGGCCCAAAACATGAAAATCCGGAACACTCTAACCATGACTACCTTTGTTGCAAATGGTTTACAAACGGACGAGTAAGGGCACTGCATTGATTCCAATTGGCTGAAGGCGAGTGACCTCTGTGTCTCACTCTGAAGGCGAGTGACTGTCTGTCTGTCTGTCTGTCTGTCTGTCTGTCTGTCTGTCTGTCTGTCTGTCTGTCTGTCTGTCTGTCTGTCTGTCTGTCTGTCTGTCTGTCTGTCTGTCTGTCTGTGAGAGCCTTACAATTTACAGTATTAGGGTCGACCAGAAATGGATGTTAAATTGTCTGGCTTTTCTGCAGTCGAACCTTATACCTTGCATATATCACTCATATTTACGGAAAGGCCTAAAACACGAAAATCCGGAACACGCTAACCATGACTACCTGTGTTGCAAATGGTTTACAAACGGACGAGTAAGGGCACTGCATTGATTCCAATTGGCTGAAGGCGAGTGACCTCTGTCTGTCTGTCTGTCTGTCTGTCTGTCTGTCTGTCTGTGTCTCGCCTTACAAGTCGAAGTATTAGTGTCAACCAGAAATTGATTTTAAATTGTCTGGCTTTTCTGCAGCCTAACCTTATACCTTCCATATATCACTCATATTTACGGAATGGTCCAAAACATGAAAACCCGGAACACGCTAACGATGACTACCTGTGTTGCAAATAGATTACAAACGGACGAGTAAGGGCACAGTATTGATTCCAATTGGCTGAAGGCGATTAACCTCTGTGTCTCTGTCTGTCAGTCTGTCTGCCTGTCTGTCTGTCTGTCTGTCTTTCTGTGTCTCGCCTTACAAGTCGAAGTATTAGTGTCAACCAGAAATTGATTTTAAATTGTCTGGCTTTTCTGCAGCCTAACCTTATACCTTCCATATATCACTCATATTTACGGAATGGTTCAAAACATTAAAACCCGGAACACGCTAACGATGACTACCTGTGTTGCAAATAGGTTACAAACGGACGAGTAAGGGCATTGCATTGATTCCAATTGACTGAAGGCGAGTGACCGTTCATCTCTGTCTGTCCGTCCGTCTGTCTGTCTGTGTATCTGTATCTCGCCTTAAAACTTAGAAATTATAAGGAAACGGTAATATATTCATCATAACTTGCTCTGGGAACGGACATTATCCCCCCGGACATTATCCTCCCCGACATCCCCCCGGACAGAATCCCCCAGATTTTAGCTAGGACATTATCCCCCGGACAAAAACCCCCTCTGTGTAATAAGCCTATTTCCTTGTAATCCCGTGTGCGTCATGTATGTATGCTTGTATGTATGTATGCATGTATGCATGTATGTATTTATGTATGTATGTATGTATGTACGTATGTATGCATGTATGTGTATATGTATGTATGTATGTATGTATGTATGTATGTACATGTATGCATGCATGTATGTATTTATGTATGTATGTATGCATGCATGTATGTTATTATGTATGGATGTATGTACGTATGTATGCATGTATGTGTATATGTATGCATGTATATATGTATGTATGCATGTAAGTATGTATTTATGTATGTATGTATGCATGCATGTATGTATTTATGTATGGATGTATGTACGTATGTATGCATGTATGTGTATATGTATTATGTATGCATGTATATATGTATGTGGGCATGTAAGTATGTATTTATGTATGTATGTATGCATGCATGTATGTATTTCTGTATGGATGTATGTACGTATGTATGCATGTATGTGTATATGTATGCATGTATGTATGTATGCATGTATGTATGTATTTATGTATGTATGTATGCATGCATGTATGTATGTATTTATGTATGGATGGATGGTTGTATGTACGTATGAGTGTATGTATGTATTTATGTGTTCACGTATGTATGTATTTATGTATGTATATATGTTTGTATATATGTATATAAGTATGTATATATGTATGTGTGTATGTATATATGTATGTATGTATATATGTATGTATATATGCATGTATATATGTATATATGTAGGTATATATGTATATATGTATATTATGCATGTATGTTTATATGTATGTATGATATATATGTGTGAAATATAGGTTATTATTTCCTAGCCGGGGGATTATGTCCTACCCCGGGGGGATTCTATCCGGGGGGATAATGTCCGGGGGGTAATGTCCTACACTCCCTTGCTCGCCTATGCTATTAGGGTCGACAAGAAATCGACCTTAAATTGTGTGGCTTATCTACAATCGAAACATACATCGTTCATATTTACGGAAATTCCAAAAACATGAAAATCCGGAACTCGGTAACCATGTCCCCCTTGGGTGTACGGACATTATCCCCCCGGACATTATCCCCCGGACAAGCGACAAACCCCCGCCCCCATTTTCGCTAGGACATAATCCCTCCCGGACAAAATCCCCCTCTGTGCAAATAGCCTATGTCTACATTTGTTAACGTCGTATAAACTAAAGACTTCTTATTGCCATTCAGGAATAAAATTAAGACTTGTTAATGCCATTTTAGTGACATTCTGTCGCTTAGGTATAAAGTTAAGACTTGTTAATGTCGCCTAGTTCTTAACTTAAGCCTTGTTATTGTCAGGATTCGCGAGGTAAGCTGCCCAACACGGTGTACGGACATTATCCTACCCCATTTTCGCTAGGACATAATCCCCCCGGACAAAAACCCCCTCTGTGCAAATCGTTTATGTCTACATTTATTAATGTCGTAAAGGTATAGACTAAAGACTTGTTAGTGCCATTCAGGTGTAAAGTTAAGACTTTTTAGTCTCATTCAGTTCTAAAAAGTTAAGTCTTGTTAATCTCGAGACTTCTACAGCGCCCGAAAAAGCTTATTCACAGCTTATTAATGTCGCCCGTCTGCTGCACTTCTTGTTAGTGTCAGTTAGGAATAAAGTCAAGACTTGTTAATGTCACGATTCGCGAGGCCAGCTGCCCAAAGAGCTGGTCAGACGCAGCTGCAGGCCCATCTGCTATGTCTACGGGGGATTATGTCCTACAATCGTGTGTGTGTGTGTGTGTGTGTGTGTGTGTGTGTGTGTGTGTGTGTGTGTGTGTGTGTGTGTGTGTGTGTGTGTGTGTGTGTGTGTGTGTGTGTGTGTGTGTGTGTGTGTGTGTGTGTGTGTGTGTGTGTGTGTGTGTGTGTGTGTGTGTGTGTGTGTGTGTGTGTGTGTGTGTGACAGAAAGACAAAGAGAGAGAGAGAGAGAGAGAGAGAGAGAGAGAGAGAGAGAGTGAGTGTGTGTGTGTGTGTGTGTGTGACATATAGATAGATAGATAGATAGATAGATACATAGATAGATAGATAGATAGATAGATAGATAGATAGATAGATAGATAGATAGATAGATAGATAGATAGATAGATAGATACATAGATAGATAGATAGATAGATAGATAGATAGATTGATTGATTGATTGATTGATTGATTGATTGATTGATTGATTGATTGATTGATTGATTGATTGATTGATTGATTGATTGATTGATTGATTGATTGATTAAGAGAGACAGACAGAGAGACAGAGACAGAGAGAGAGACATAGAGAGAGAGAGAGCGATAGGTCAGTTGTAGCTGTAAGGCAGGGTTTGCCCGCCTTACGAGTCCAGCTGACCTATCGACTGGGTCGGCCCTTCATTCCTCCCTCACTAGCTGGCTTCAGACGACTAGAGTTACGCGACGTACATCGGTAATTATATTGTTTACTGGCAGGTCATATATTGTCAACGTTGTCATGAACATAGAACTAGTGGATTTCGAAGGCAATTTGAGTTCTTAATTTGTTTGACATAAATTGCATAACCTTATCCTTTCCACTCTTTATGGTGATTAGGCCCGTCGTTTCGTTTATATATAATTATGTTATCTTACATATTCCATTAATTAATATCGACGTTTCACAATGAATACTTTCATTCGTTACACTGACTTAGCATTATCTCAGCTTCTATTGACGAGAGTCGTGCGTTATCATATTTCGGTTGCAGGTTTCAGACTCACCGAGCATAATGCCTACGCAAAATAAGAAATCCGAGGACAACTGCGTTGCAGACAAAAAATAAACAAAATGAATAGACCTACCAATTGGTCAGCCTATCCCTCATTAGAGAGTCATACTTAACAGACGCGAAAACTGGCATGAATATTTGAAGTAAACACTTTGGCTGGTGGAGTAACCTCTGTATCGGCTACTTCCAAGACAATTGCACAAGCCTAACGCGTTCCGGAACGAACTTTCATATTAAAATTTTGTGGAATTTCCGTAAATATAAGCGATGAAGGAAAGTATAAGGTTCAACTGCAGATAAGCCAGACAATTTAAATGTCAATTTCTGGTCGACCCTAATACTCTAACTAGTAAGGCGAGACGCAGACGGACAGACAGACGGACAAACAGAGCAGGCCGGTCACTGGCCTGCAGTCAAGTGTCATCAACACAATGCCCTTACTCGACGTTTAATCATTTATTATGTAACTCATGTAGACATTGTTAGCGAGTTCCGGATTTTCGTGTTTTTGGCCTTTCCGTAAATATGAACGATGCAGTCGATTTCTGGTCGATCCTACTACTATAGGCGAGCGAGGAATGATGAATATATTGGCGTTGCATTAAATTGGTAAGTTGTAAGGTGAGACACAGAAAGACGGACGGACAGACAGACAGAGTGATACACAGAGAGGAACGGCCAGTTCACTCGCCTTCATTCAATTGTCATCAATACAATGCGAGTTCCGGATTTTCGTATTTTGGGCCTTTCCGTAAATATGAGCGATATATGGAAGGTATAAGGTTCGACTGCAGAAAAGCCAGACAATTTAATATCGATTTCTGGTCGACCCTAATACTTTAACTTGTAAGGCGAGACAGACGGACAGACAGACAGACAGACAGAGTGAGACACAGAGGTCACTCGCCTTCAGTCAACTGGAATCAATGCAATGCCCTTACTCGTCCGTTTGTAACCTATTTGCAACACAGGTAGTCATCGTTAGCGTGTTCCGGGTTTTCATGTTTTGGACCATTCCGTAAATATGAGTAATATATGGAAGGTATAAGGTTCGACTGCAGAAAAGCCAGACAATTTAATATCGATTTCTGGTCGACCCTAATACTTTAACTTGTAAGGCGAGACAGACGGACAGACAGACAGACAGACAGAGTGAGACACAGAGGTCACTCGCCTTCAGTCAACTGGAATCAATGCAATGCCCTTACTCGTCCGTTTGTAACCTATTTGCAACACAGGTAGTCATCGTTAGCGTGTTCCGGGTTTTCATGTTTTGGACCATTCCGTAAATATGAGTAATATATGGAAGGTATAAGGTTCGACTGCAGAAAAGCCAGACAATTTAATATCGATTTCTGGTCGACCCTAATACTTTAACTTGTAAGGCGAGACAGACGGACAGACAGACAGACAGACAGAGTGAGACACAGAGGTCACTCGCCTTCAGTCAACTGGAATCAATGCAATGCCCTTACTCGTCCGTTTGTAACCTATTTGCAACACAGGTAGTCATCGTTAGCGTGTTCCGGGTTTTCATGTTTTGGACCATTCCGTAAATATGAGTAATATATGGAAGGTATAAGGTTCGACTGCAGAAAAGCCAGACAATTTAATATCGATTTCTGGTCGACCCTAATACTTTAACTTGTAAGGCGAGACAGACGGACAGACAGACAGACAGACAGAGTGAGACACAGAGGTCACTCGCCTTCAGTCAACTGGAATCAATGCAATGCCCTTACTCGTCCGTTTGTAACCTATTTGCAACACAGGTAGTCATCGTTAGCGTGTTCCGGGTTTTCATGTTTTGGACCATTCCGTAAATATGAGTAATATATGGAAGGTATAAGGTTAGGCTGCAGAAAAGCGAGACAATTTAAAATCAATTTCTGGTTGACACTAATACTTCGACTTGTAAGGCGAGACACAGACAGACAGACAGACAGACAGACAGACAGACAGAGACACAGAGGTTAATCGCCTTCAGCCAATTGGAATCAATACTGTGCCCTTACTCGTCCGTTTGTAATCTATTTGCAACACAGGTAGTCATCGTTAGCGTGTTCCGGGTTTTCATGTTTTGAACCATTCCGTAAATATGAGTGATATATGGAAGGTATAAGGTTAGGCTGCAGAAAAGCCAGACAATTTAAAATCAATTTCTGGTTGACACTAATACTTCGACTTGTAAGGCGAGACACAGACAGACAGACAGACAGACAGACAGACAGACAGACAGACAGACAGACAGACAGACAGACAGACAGACAGACAGACAGAGGTCACTCGCCTTCAGTCAATTGGAATCAATGCAATGCCCTTACTCGTCCGTTTGTAACCTATTTGCAACACAGGTAGTCATCGTTAGCGTGTTCCGGATTTTCGTGTTTTGAGCCTTTCCGTAAATATGAGCGATATATGGAAGGTATAAGGTTAGACTGCAGAAAAGCCAGACAATTTAATATCGATTTCTGGTAGACCCTAATACTTTAACTTGTAAGGCGAGACACAGACAGACAGACAGACAGTAGACAGACAGACAGACTGACTGACAGACAGACAGAGACACAGAGGTCACTCGCCTTCAGGCAATTGGAATCAATGCAATGCCCTTGCTCGTCCGTTTGTAACCTCTGCAACACAGGTAGTCATGGTTAGCGTGTTCCGGATTTTCGTATTTTGGGCCTTTCCTTCAATATATTATAAGCGATGTAGGCGTATGGATAGTATAGAGTTCGATATCAGATAAGCCACACAATAGAATGCCAATTTCCAGTCGACCCTAATACTCTAGGCGAGCCTAGAGTATTAGGGTCGCAAGGCCAATATATGCAAGGCCAATATATTCAATGCAAGGCCAATATATGCAATGCAAGGCCAATATATTCATCATAGGCCTAATTAGGCCTATGATGAATATATTGGCCTTGCATTATAATTGGTACGTTGTAAGGCGAGACAGATACAGACAGACAGACAGTGATTGTGACACAGAGAATGACGGTAAGTCGCCTTCAGTCAATTGTCATGAAGATAAAGCCCTTGCTAGTCTGGTTATCAGCTTTTTGCAGCACAGATCAACACGCCTTGTGCTTTCCGGAATGAAACCCGGAACCCGGAACATGTTTACGGAACGGAACATGTTTTCGTGCCGCTGTGTTTACCCGGGTCTTTTTTCCCCTATTGAGTTGATAAATGGGCCGGGGTCATCCAATGAACATAGGTTATAGGCCTATCACTCGTAATCAAATCTCAGAAGTATAGGAGATTTAGGTATTAGTAGCTCGCTCTCTATCCTTGACCTCCTGGAGCTCGTTGGGTGATCCGGTGTCCCGATAAGGTAAACCTTGACATGGTAAATTGGTTTAGTTCCTCGGTGAGGATGTTGTCAACTGTTGTGTTATCTAAATAGACTGTTGTTAATTATCGAACAGTTGTCAAATGTGAACTTACTGTAAAGTCGTCAATTGTCAATAAAAGTTTGTCAAGATCTAAAGTGGCGATGATTCTCAGGAACTTCGGTGGCTCATTCTCGAGAACCGCCACTCACTTTCGTTTTCTCTTCTATGAAGAGCGAGCCGTCCAGCTTTTAAAACTGCTCCGACGCCAATTGCCTGATGAGCGATGGATGACTAAGATGTGAATGAACAGTATTTCGAACGCATCTCAAACCTGGCTAATTTGGGCAGCGTAAAATAGGCTTGTCATGCTTATGATGCCTAAAATGTCACCTCCGTCAAGTTGGTTTAATATTCACATTCAGATATTGGATATTCGGTATTATGGAAAGCCGCAGGTCAAATATCTCGAACCGACATGCTGAACTTTGAACTAACCCAATGACCTAAACATAATGCAAAATCCTAAAAAATATTTTTCGAAATCTGAAGTTTCGCCCAACGACCATTATTATATTTATTATAACTATTATTATTATTATTATTATTATTATTATTATTATTATTATTATTATTAGGCCTATTATTATTATTATTATTATTATTAGGCCTATTATTATTATCCGAGAATTCATGTCTAGGTTCTGTTCACTCAGAAAATCGAGTTCACCGATTATTATTATTATTGTTGTTGTTGTTGTTGTTGTATTGTTATAGGCCTAAGCCAATCCTTGGGCCTAACTTGCCGCCTACGCGTTTCTTGATTTTTACCTTATAACCATAATGTAAGATAACAGTCATAATAACCACCTATTATCTTTGGTCATAACCATGGTGTAATCACGGTGTACGAGATATGTGGTGTACGCACTTCCTATTCTTGCTGTATAATATTTTTGACTAGACTTATTTGTATTCCAGGATGCCAGGATACATGTTACGCTCCGCCCCCTTCGGCCCCCCAGATACGAGTAATAGAGATGAATTCCTAAAAAGGTCATCAACTTTTTTGAAGATGAAATGCCAACTTTTACAGAAGATAATTCCTAAAATTCCTAAACTCGAAATTTTTTTATGACGTTGGAACACGGATGAAATTTCTCCTTAAAAGGTCGCCTTTGTTGGTCCCCGACAAACCTGTTTCCCCCCTCAGAAGAGGGGGACTAGATTAAACACTGATTTCACGTAGCGCTCGTGAACAGGGTGGGCCTACGATTATATTCTTGCAAACAACATACATGGGCAGGCTGCACCCATGCTCTTTGCGCCTAGCAGCGCCACCTACTGAATACAAATAAGTCGTCAAAAATATTATATAGCAAGAATAGGAACTGCGCACACCACCTATCTCTTACACCGTGGTCATAAGTAAGTAAGTATGTCCTTTATTACAGCGTTCCACTTGTGAATATCTCGGCAGTCTCGGCACCCATTGTGTAAAATTAAGCATTGTATACTAAAATTTGCTTCGTAAATTGGTATCAAAATATGCGGATTTATGTACAGCGCTTAGAAATTTAAAGCATTAAAAGAAAATTTAGGTAAAAAGCAGTTTACAATATATTGCAATCCAGCTAATTATAGCCAAATGTCTTAGCCAAATGTCTGTGCTGCAAAAAATTAAATGTTTCTCGGAAAAATTTGGCGACCCACTTGCGAGAGCTTCACGACCCACTTTTGGGCCACGACCCACAGTTTGGGAAACTCTGCTTTATTAGACCACCTGCAAAAACGCACTATGGCTTACAAACAGGTTTAATGCAAAGAGGCGGAAGAAACTAAATTATAACATTAGGTGAGCAAGACTATTGGAAACTGTCATAACTGTCAGGCTGATCTTAGAGAACTATAATTTAGTATTCATACGCATTTAAGGGATCTTGGCTCTAGCAGTATAACATTCTGGTGATAAAACTCCTTCGGGTGAACACATCCGCTCTGGGAATCTCCCGATTATGCGAGCGTGGGCGGAGCACGTAATATGCTGGTCTTTATTGGAGGAAGTAAGGTATGGAGAACATGGCCCGGGACCCGGGTTGCGGAGTACAGCTGAAAAAAGGACTCCGTCAGCTCTCGCACAGAGTGTCACATTTTTCAAAACCTGCCTGCAGGTTCCCAAGTCGCTCCAGCCTTCTGGCAAACGCACCGAGGCGGGAGAGCTGCTCGGCATTAAGGAACCCCACCATGCCGGCGAGGCATACAGTAGCCTTGCAAGCACTGTGGACCTAATCACGTCATGCAGGCGCGGCCCATCAAGTCCGTGGGCAGTGAGGCAGCGGAGGGCATAGAGGGATTGGCCAGCTTTGATACATAGGCGTTGGACATGGGAACCAAATCCCAGGCAGTCGGTTATTGTCACCCCGAGGAGAACCAATTCTGAGATCCTGTCGATGCCAGGAATAGGGGGAGGGGGTATGTCAGGAAGCCTAGATTTAGGGCGCCTAATGATCATCTCTTGACTTTGCACAATTAAACAGAAGGTTTCAGGAGGCAGCCCATTTGGCAATGTGGTCCAGCTCAGCTGCTGTAGTGAGAATGGCGGAAGCAGGGATGAGGAGGTAGCAGTCGTCAGCGTACTTAAGCAGGCGGTTCTTAGGGTTGATTGGTTTGAGACCTTTGATGGCAACGAGGAAATGAAGCGGTCCTAAGCCAGACCCTTGGAAAATACTAGAATTGATTTTGCAGTAGGAAGCGATGGTGCTGAGAAATTTGGTACAGTGCTGTCGGTCGTGCAGGAGAGCAAGTATCCAGTTAAATATGAAGTCAGGTAGGGCCTATAGGCAAAGGGGCGAGTTGCTCGGCAAGCAGGGAGTGTCGGACCGTGTCGAAAGCACGGGAGAAATCCAGAGCCACTAATCGCACATAGGGCTCTTCGTGCAACAGGTCAAGGAGGTTATGGGTGAGGGCTGTCACGGCGGAGGTTGTAGAGCCAGTAGGTCTAAACGCGTACGTATTGGTCGTCAAAGTCTTGATTGAGACTGGGGTTGACGAGTATTGGATAAAAGTAAGTACGTGCTACAAACTTTTCTAGTATGCGGCATAGGACGGGGGTGATAGAAATGGGCCTAAAGTCAGCTTCAGACTGATTGGCCATGCTGCAGAACAATAGGCCCTAACTAATATTCTGAAGTCTGAACATTTTTCCAGTAGTCTGTTTTTTAAACGAACCTTCTGTTCAGTGCACCATTTGTATAGGCCTACACGACTATGTACTGCAGCCTTGCACGGTCACTATGTGTAGGTGTCCACTAGCTAGAAATGCAGTGTTGTGTTGTATAATCGTATTGTATTGCCAGGGTCCAGTTTGCATCTCAAAACTGTTCAGGCCCTCCCGTAGGCATAATAGGTCTATATATTTTCACATTAGAGTGGTTAGACTAACTTAGACTATGTTGAGAACCTTGTGGCCACTCCTTTTGCCAACAAACTGCCCTGTCAAAATAACATAATACCATAACATAAAAGACATAAAATTGCATAACATAGCAAAATAACAGCATAACGTAACAAAAATTAAATAAAGATGTAACATAACTAACATAACAAACTAACATAAAATTACAGAAAATAACACATTAATGTAAAATAACATAATGTAAAATAACATAAAAACAAGTGCTGCAGCAGAGTACTCGGTGCGAAGTGGTTCTTTGTAAACCGCTTCAAACTGTCCCCTCCTCATCTTTCTCCAAAACGTTCTCAGTTTATGCTGTCAATCATGAACGAGTTATAGGTGAATACGTCAGAGGGCATAATCCTCGGGCCACGTGGAACTGTTTACCTCGCTTTCTTCGCGTTCTTCGGGTATCCTTCAATCAAAAACGACAGAAACTTTTAAAATATTTTCTTTATACAGTTCGCGTTTCAATCGCCCTAGTAGTTGGAATCGTAACACATTTCCACAGCGCCTTTAAGAATCTCTCATAAACGATAGATTGTCGCATTATCTTCATTAGAACAGTACTCTTTTCTCCTATTCTTCTTTGTCCTTCTCTTTCTTCTTTTCGTTCTGCTCTTCCGTCTTCCCATTTTCATCCTCCTCCTGCTCCTCCCTCCACCTTTTCTACTCGATCCTCAAACTCTTCATTCACAACATCGACCTTCGTCCTTCATTAGCTTCTCCTTCTGCCCTTCTTCTTGAACTTCCACCTCCTCCTTTACCCCTCTTCCACATGGTTGTCATCACCCTCACAATCATCATCATAATCATCATCATAATTTTCGTGATCATAATCATCGTCGCCGTCATCATCATCATCATCATCACGACTATATGAGGTTTTCGACGGTATACCGTCGATGCCTTCCAACCAGCAATTCCTCATAGACCCACCCGTGGTACTTGAATTCGTTGACTGCATACACTTCAACCACTCCGTTGTCCAGGCCGACAAGCAGCTGACCAGTTTCCTGGTTGAAGGCGAGGCGATTCGGACATCCGCCTCCAATCATCAGAAGGACCCTCGGAACCTGGAGCTCAGCGTCGAACAGAAGGATCCTCCGGTTCTTCTGGTCCGCCACATAAATCTGTCCCTCATCGTCGATCGTCAGGTGGCAAGGAGTATCCATAAGGGGTTGGCAAAGCCTAGTACTGTTTCCGGTGTAGCTGTTGGAGAGTGCTCCAGACTCGCCCTGAATCTTCGAGAGCTGGTGGGCCTCACCTTTCCGGTGGCTAATGACGAAATCTCCTTGGGCTGTCCCCAGTCCGTGCCACAGGGCACCCATTCCACTAGGAAGGGTAATATCACGGATAGCCTTACCATCCAATGTCCGGCAGATGACCAGAGAACTGTTTGTGCCACGAACGGTCAGCATCAGATGTCCGTCTGGTGTAAGCGACAGTGCGTGCGCTACGACCCCCTCAAAGCACACTGCCGGAGTCGAGGTTGAGGCTTCAGAGGCTGACACCTTCCAGATGCACTCATTCTCACGCTCAAGGACGTAGATCCAGTCTTCACTGGCACACATGTCCACTGGATTGTGAAGACCTTGGACGCGTATTTCCGGTAGGGCTTCGAAGTGTCGAGTGCTGGACTGGAAAACCTGGATTGAACTGGATCCACTGAAAACGATGTAAGCGCGGTCATTCCAGAAGGCCACTCCTGTGATAGCTGACCGTTGACCAGTCTCTGGAGTCTGTCGTTTCACCTTCTGGACAATATGTCCATAGGGAAGGTAAGGGCCTGACAATCAACAAACAATTTCTTCAATTGTTTCCTTGCTTAGTTATTCAATTCCGAATATGTGACATACTCAAAAAATTAAATCATTTATTTATTTATATTTAGGCATATTACTTAGGTCACATCACCAGCGCAATATCAAATCAATACCGTAATAGGCCTTACCAGGCTATTTGGAACGTTTCGCTGCCAGGTCAGAATCCAGGGAGTGCAGTCTAGAGCAGGTATGGCGAACCTATGGCACGCGTGCCCAACCTGGCACGCCAGGAGATTTTGCTTGGCACGCCATCTGAACTCTGAACCTTCGTTTTTCATACTTTTTATATATTTTTTTCTTACATCCAGCAATTTCTTTCGTGCTTCATTGTCACATAAAATTATAGTGAATGTAAATAAATCGCGTTATTAAGTAGCCACGTCCAAAAATAATACAATGACTTTACGATATTAGCTTTCACTTTTTGGGTACTTCATTCCATGTGCCTTGGTTCGATAAATTTCTGGCACGCGAAATTTTCTGCTTTCTTTAAGAGCTATTTTCTGGCACGCGAGCTAAAAAAGGTTCGCCATGCCTGGTCTAGAGCTTAGTCTCCAGTGGAAAGCTGCAGGAGAGAAGTTAAGCTGTGGAGAGCAGAGACTGACAGGTGAGAGAGGAAGATGAGCAAACTGGCGGAGGTCTTTCGGAAGTTCCTTCCAAAGAGTTGGCGCAGTACAGCTACACAAATACACATTAGGCTAAGAAGCGATTGCAAAATTTTAGAGAGGAGACTGGAGGCGGAGACAGAGAATGGTATGTCCTATGATCCAGAACGAGATTCGAGTGGTTGGATAGTAGAGCCAGCGAATGCAAGAAAGTCGAGAGGTGTGAAGGGCGTCGTATAAGATACAATTTTGCGAATGCGCTGAAGCCAACGAAGCGACTTAAGAACTGGGGTTATGTTTGAGAGTTCTGGTGACTTCGTTCTGGACTGTTTGCTGGCGTTTTATTTGGGATGAGTCAATGTTTAGAAGAGGGAATTGCAGTAACCAAGTTTGTAGTGAATAACCAGTCGCTGTGTAGGCAATCTTATAATCTAGTATTGGACACAGGCGACGAAGGTTACGAATACATAACAGGTGCGATATATATATATATATATACATATATATATATATATATATCGCACCTGTTATGTATTCGTGACCTTCGTCATATATATATATATATATATATATATATATATATGGATCGTTATTCATGTTTTACTTGATAACAAACAGCTGTCATTTGCTTTTTCAAGTTATTTTGAAACTTCATTATCTTAGATACTAGATACAGGCGCTTACACTGATAGGCTATTCTTTGATATCAACAACTTAGATTGAGTTGGACATTAGCCACAGCGCATCTCTACCCGCCATTTTCTTTTAAACTATCATTCAAACGTTTGAAACCTCAATAAATTTCATTTGAAAACATTCTAAAAATTAAACGATTCATCCATACTTGCCACAATGCAGACTGAAAAGACCTATCAATGTTCTCTTTCACGTTGATGGCACCTTTAGTCGCCTAATGTACAACATTCCTCATTGAGGAATGAACGAAAGAATGGAGTAGCGCGTTGCACTTGCTGATGTTTCTTATAGCGATTTGCTTTGTATTACTTATGTCATTCTAGTATTGGTTTTAATGCATACTTAAAGGCCAACATTAATGTTGCCATAGTCCACAGTGGGCCTACAGCTGGACGGTCGGTCGATGGGCATTTTGGGCAATATCATTCCCTTTGGCTAGGAAGAGGAACAGACAAAACAGAGGGATCAATAAAGAGAGGGTATATACTGGGTAGGGAAGATTGTGGATAAGGGAGGGCATGGGTAGAGGAGGAGATCTAAGGGTACAGGGTGAAAATGGGACCAACAATTAAGATATTTTGCAAACGTGACTAGTAAGTTATTGTTTAAGACAATAGCAATAGTTGTTTCTATTCTAAATAAAGAACAAATACTTACAGAACTTTCCTTTGAACTGATTCTGGTCTGCTTTCACAGAAACTGGTTTCCCTGCAGACGAAAATATTCCCGCCAGGCCAGACTGTGCGATTCCAAGGACTTCAAAGGCAATGACCAGCTGCTTGAGAAGAGTCTTGGAAGCCAGTGCACCATTCAGCACCTTCAGGCTGTCCTCCGTTTGGCACCAAACCCACACCTCAATCGACATGTCCTCGTTCGGGCGGGCGAGTCGAGCAAGCAGGAACTTTATTTCGTAGCACCCGAAGGCCTTGTTGATCGTTCCTCTGTTCGACTGGTTGTTCAGTAGATTGATTGGGTTCCTTTTCTTCGCCTCCTCGTCCAATTTTTTTATCCCCACATTTAATTTAATAGCAACTGAAATGAAAATCAACATGGTTTTGCAAAACGAGTTCACTAATCTATATAAATTATAAATTGCCTATAGATATAACTTATACAATAAAGAGTCTCGAAATTGTCTTGCCAAGCACCTATCGTGCATTATTTACTTTACTTAATCCTACTTTGCCCCATCTTAATAAATTTTACAAGCTACAATCATAGTTAAGCAAAGATGAGACGAAAGCTGCAGGAACAATACAAAGCAATACAATACAAAGCAACACAATAAAAAGCAACACAATACAAAGCAATACAATATAAAGCAATACAATACAAAGCAACACAATACAAAGCAACACAATACAAAGCAACACAATACAAAGCAACACAATACAAAGCAACACAATACAAAGCAACACAATACAAAGCAACACAATACAAAGCAACACAATACAAAGCAACACAAATCAAAGCAATACAATATAAAGCAATACAATACAAAGCAACACAATACAAAGCAACACAATACAAAGCAATACAATACAAAGCAACACAATACAAAGCAACACAATACAAAGCAATACAATACAATGCACCTTAGAGCTATCCGTCGCTCTCTCTCATCTCCAATTTTCACTTCAATTGTCCATGCATTTGTCTGCTCTAGACTTGACTACTGCAATTCCCTCCGCATTGGTCTTCCCAAAGTCCGTCTTGCTCCTCTTCAGTCTGTTCTCAATGCTGCTGCTATACTAATTGCCCGTCTTCCTCGATTCTCTCAAATCACCACCTTTATGGCTGATGAACTGCACTGGCTCCTGCTTTCTGCCCGCATTCAATTCAAGGTCCTCATCCTTGTCTCTAAGGCTCAACTTGGTTTCGCTCCGAAATAATTATGTGACTTAATTCATCACCCTCACTCTGCTGCTTCTCTTCATCCTCTTCGTTCATCTGACCGCTTGGACCTCCTCGTTCCCCGTGTCAGGACTTCTCTGGCTCAATCTAGGTCTTTTGCCTCCATTGGCCCTGCTCTTTGGACTGAGCTTCCTCCGTTCGTTCGTTCTTCTATTCTCTCAGGTAAAGTCTCTTCCTCTTTTACCTGTCCTAAAACTTGCTTTTTCTCTCGGGGTCTCTCGCACATGGGAGCGCTTCTGAATGGCCCACCCGCTAGAAGCGCTTTATAAATACCCGAATACAATGCAATACAATACAATACAATATCGCCATACAAAGTACCTCCACCGTAGTCCAGCAGGTCAGCAATGTGGATGTGGTTCAGCTTTCTCAGACAGACAAGAAACGAGTCGTAGTTTGCGGAACTGAAGGACCGGATCGTGTTGAAGAGTTGCTGGACGTCCTCGCTTAGATCAAGGGATTTCCGCTGGAACCTCGTGATGCAGTTCAGGGATGCCAACATCGGAAGAAGCTCACGCCGGTTCAGATCCCCGCAAGCCTCCGTCACAAAGGACTGATTCCTGTCGAGACGTTCCAGGTCCTGAGGCGGAAGAAGGGACAGGATGGACTCACCCATGGAGCACTCCTCTACACGAGGAAAATGAAATCTCGTCAATAGTAATAGAAGGAATGAATTATCAAATGAATAAATAAACAGCAGAATGTAAAAATTCATTGAATGACTAAAGTGAATAAATATATTTGTATTATCACTACTATTACTACTACATGTACTACAACTACTACTACTACTAAGTACTACTACTACTACTATTATTATTATTATTACTAATCAAATACCTATATGGTGTCAATTTATGATTTCACTTCAAAGGTGTGCATAGTGTTTCATTTAAGGGCCAGTATGAATGACCATATGAATGAATGTATGAATAAAAGAAGTAATGAATGAATTAATGAGAAATATGAAATCCATTAGAGGAATGCAGCAAATGAACGTATGGATGTTGTACAGAAGGATGAATGGATGGAAGGATGGCTGGTTGAATTAATGAATGAATGAATAAATGAAAGCTAAAACATCCAATGAATGAATAAAATGAACAAACGTATGAATGAAGGAATGAATAAATGAAAGAGGCATGGAAAAAAGGAAAGAATGAATAATGGAGAAAATGACCATGAAACTGACAATTAAATATTAAGAAAATTATGAAAGAGCAAAAGAAAGAACGAACGAATGAGCAGACAAATGAACATACGAACAAACCGATGAATGAACGAATGGATGAACGAATGAACAAATGAAGGACTGATTGTTCAGTCAATACTTTGTTCATTCATTTATTCTTTTGTTCATTCGAATGAACGAGTGAATGAAAAAAGCTTTACCTATGGTGTCAGCATTTGTCTTCTTAACAGCTCCCAGTTCCTCTTTCAGTTCAACATTACTCTTCAATGACTTCTCCAGCTCCAGTTCGAGTCTGTGGATATCTTCGACAGTCGGACCCAGCTGCTCCTCGAGGTCCGTGCGCTCTCGCCTCAGCTTCTCCGTCTCGTCCTCTCGCTTCTTCCGTTGCGCCCTGCGTGATGTCAGGTCATAGGTGCGATTCTTGTACTTCCTGTTGTTGGCCGCCATCTCGGCCTCAATCACTGTAACCCTCTGTCTGTCGTACTGTTCCAGGATCTGGCTATTTCTGCTGTCCTTCTCCATCCACATTCGCATCTTCGTCAGCCGTTCAAGCTTCCGTCGAAACTTCTCGTTCTGCCTCTCGAGGCGTCGCAACTCTCGTGTGGACTCCCCGTTTTCCACAGAAGCATATTCACCTCCATCTTTCCAAAAGATATAGAAATATTCTATACCATATAGACTCATACCATGCAGACTTGCGTCTGTATGGTATAGAAATTTTGAATATATTATCAAAGACAAGGACAACAGAAAGGCAGGCAGACAGACAGGCATGAACAAAAGCAAGCAGACAATCAGGCAAGCAAGCAAGCAGGAAGAGAGAGAGAGAGAGAGAGAGAGAGAGAGAGAGAGAGAGAGAGAGAGAGAGAGAGAGAGAGAGAGAGAGAGAGAGAGAGAGAGAGAGAGAGAGAGACAGAGACAGAGACAGAGACAGAGACAGAGACAGAGACAGAGAGGGAGGGAGGGAGGGAGGGAGGGAGGGAGGGAGTGAGGGAGGGAGGGAGAAACGCTTCATGACGAAAATAAAGTACATAACATTATGCATAACAAAAGTCAATAATAGATATTAATAGTTGGTGATTGACGGTCGTAACCAATTTTAACAATTACATCAGGATGTTCAATGATCTCTACTTTTAAACTTTTAAATTCAAAATTGCTAATATTTCTGCACTTTTCCGGCTGTGTGGCACAGAGCTCCATCCTGCTGGAACACTTCATAAGAGCCGATAGCCATAAACTGTGGAAGTTTTGACCTCAACAAAGACATGTACGCATCAGCATTCATGGTCGTATTCCTTGGCATAAACCACAGTCCTCCACGGCCCCTCCTGCCAAAACAACCCCAAACCATCAGTTTTGGACTGTGTTTCACAGGTGGCACTGTGTACAGAGAGATGTTTCTTTGTACATGAAATGACTGAGAAACAGTGAATTTCTGGGGCTATGCTAAACTTTTGGCCACCATGGCAGATTGAAAGACAGCCAGACCTGCATAAACCTACAGATACCCTGAGAGACGGCAAGTTACAGCAGATACACATTCAAATAAGCAAACTGGCAGACAGACATACTAGCAGACACACACCCACATATATCCAAAGAGACAGCAGGTTATATAGATCCATGTACAAACACGCAAACCAATAGGCATGCAGACAAGGAGGGGATGTAGAGAAGCAAACAGACATTCACATACAACAGGTACTCACTGAGACAATAGGTTAAGGACCCAGAAAACAACATACAAAAACAAATCATGCAAACACATGATGGGCAGACAGACAGATAGATATACAAACACACAGACAGATAGACCGACAGATAGACAGACAGACAGACAGAGAGATAGTCACCCGTGTTGTCTTCTTCTGTGGCATCTCGTTCGAGGCAGCTTTTGACGAGTTCTGGATTGTTGTGCTGAACTACACGGCAGAACTTCTCAAAGCAGACGTCATCTCGCTTTTCCAGTGTATCCAGAAGGATTTCCAGCTGTTCTGAAGGAGTTGACATCGACTGGAATTCATCCAATGAGAGAAAGTGAGTGACTACCACTGGAATCTTATCATTACTATTAGTATTTTTCGACTCAAAATATATTCCCAACAAGATATTAGCACACAAGCAAAACCGGCACCTGTCTCCACAGGGGACAGTTTATTATTATTATCACTATTATTATTATAATTATTATTATTATTTCAATTATTATTATTATTATTTCTATTATTATTATTATTATTATTATTAATTAATTAATTAATTAATTTAATTAATTGATTATTATTGTTATTGTCATTGCATTGTAAACTGTCACATAATAGTGCAACTGGAAACCAAACTGCCATGTTCCAGCACCTTTGAGGTTATTAAAAAATTCTGTATGCACCAAATCAAATGTACATACACAAACATACATACATTTATGCACACAATCCATACATAGAGATACATAAATAATTACATGCATGCATAGAATGGATGCATACACTGAACAGCCAGGTAGTCAATCGTTTGGTTCAGCTGCCTGGGGAGATCTACAGGTTCCGCGTTTTACATCCCGAGCAGGAAACTGGGAGCTGTCCTGCACAGGACCCTCCCTTTGGAACAGTCTTCCTGTGAACCTTCACACTATTGCTGCTTACTCGCCCAGGTAGCATTCCCTATCATCTGTTAAGACCCCTGTTTAGACTCCTTAAATAGCCATGTTCACTGCACTGCTGAGCGGCTCTTAAAGCGCACTCCATGAAAGCCCAGATACATTCATTCTGGAAATTTATATAGTGCTTCTTCAAGAGACCTACTCAGAGGCGCTCCCAGCCCAGCCACGGCTAAACAGATAGGCAAGTTACAGCAAGTTACAGTTGTCGTAATGGGACCTACATACATGCAAATGGTTGTTAATTCGTGGCTGGCTCTTCAAAAAGGGAGACTAAAGATTATCTGAGACGAAGACGTTAGTGTCATCAGCAAACAATACGAAATGAATCAGTCTAGGTTTAGTGGATAGGTGTGTATTAGGATATATCAAAAAGAGCAATGGCTCCAAACAGACAATGGCTCCAAACAGAAACTTATGGTACTTCACAAGTAATAGGCTTGCTGATAAGCAACTGGCCTCTAAAGTAGACATGTTATGATCTGTTCTGAAGATTAAGGCGCTAACACTGTAATGCTCAAGCTTCTTTAATATGATTTTGTGGTCCACTCCATTGAAAGCTTTCTACAAATCAAATCAAAGAATAGTGCTTGAGAGAAGTTGTTTTTGTCTATAGAATCAGAAAGTTTGCACTACTTATTCAGTAATGCCATAAACGTGAAGTGATCTTGTCATAAGCCAAAATGGGCTGGTAATAAGCTCATTTTGTACTCATTTCTGAAAAGTACAGTATTATGTTAATCTAGTTAAACAATTTTTTCAAAACACTTTCAGAAATGTTGGAGAACCAAAACAAATCTAAAATTATAATTGATAATTTGTTGCTTTCTCCAGATTTATAACCATCTGGAACAGAACACCAGTAGAAAAGGGATCTAGCCAGTGATTGAGTAACAGCCCTGGCAATGTTAGAGTCAGTCTCATCTACGCAATTGCTAGAAGGCATGTACAGCTGTTCAGTAACATTACTTAACTCCTGTTCAGCTGTTGCAAGCAAACCAAATGAAGATCAAAGTAAAATAACTCATACATACATACATACATACATATACATACATACATACATACATACATGTTCATACATACATACATACATACATACATACATACATACATACATACATACATACATACATACATACATACATACATACATACATACATACATACATACATACATAATATAAAAGCGATTTTTCAAACAGACAGACTTGGCTGCACTTTGTAAAAGCTAGTGCTCTCAAGCACAATTATAGAAGTGCTTTTATGTACGTCTTTAGATACGTATTCGATTTTGTACAGGGACCATATTTCAGCTATGATGCTGATCATTTCAAAGAATTTACCAGGACAGATCCTTCACCACTATTGTATTTCCGTTTCAATGGGTGCCATGCCAATAGTTTAACCTCACAAAACAAACCTCTAAACTGAACATTTTTATTATGCCTAAGAAATCAACAGCAACAAAAAGCAACAATATAAACTGCTATTTAGAAGTCATTAGAAGTTCAGTCCACTGCACACAGGGTTCATTAAACTTGCTATACAATTAGCCAACGGCTTCGTGTTATTTATATATACCCATTGGCTTCATGTTATTTATAAATACCCATTTAAGGCAAACATTGTTTAATCAATCATTGTAATTATCAATTAAGTATGTCTACAATAGATTATGTAGAGCAACATTTGAGGAAAAGAACAAAACGGTAATAAGTTTACAATGACATAGGGCTACTTTTCTGAAGAATAAGAAAATTAATGTAATCTGCCCAGTCTATGAATTATATTTTCCAGTTTCCCATTTCTTAAAACAGAATACAAGACCACAGAGCCTACATGTAAGCTTATATATTGAGTTCAAGAACCAATTCAATTAATTGAATTCAATTCATTCAAGTGTCCTGTTAACAGAGTCACAACAGGCAGTGCACTTCACAAATTCCAAAAATACTTACCACTCTCAGGGCAATCTGCTGATGAAGTACCACAAATACTTACCACTTTCACAATGATCTGTGTATGAAGTACCACAAATACTTACCACTTTCAAAATGATCTGTGTATGAAGTACCACAAATACTTACCACTTTCACAATGATCTGTGTATAAAGTACCAAAATACTTACCACTTTCACAACGATCTGTGTATGAAGTACCACAGATACTTACCACTTTCACAACAATCTGTTAATGAAGTACCACAGATTGAAGGCACAAGTTGAGATACAATAACAGGATGGTTAGAAGGGGACTGTATCAAGAGATGGCATGAGCACTAGTTGAGTCATCAATTACCTTGCACATGTCGACGTGCTGCCTGGTGATGACCTCATCCTGGTAGAGGCGATTCCAGATGCCGACGGTGTCAATTTCCTTAACAAGTCTGTCTCGATGTATATGGAGCCTGCGTAGCAATTCCTGCTTCATTGTAGCTGGACAGTTTTGCACTCAAGAGCTCATCTGTTATCATCAGAAAACCAGTAACGAAAATCACAAACAGGAAAACAAGAAGAAAATGACCTTGCAATTAGGGCTTCGATATTCGATTCGAAAACGAATCGGACGGCGGCATTCGATTCGATTCGAAAATGATGTGATGATTCGAAAAAATCTCGAATCTTTTTTTGGAGAAATGATTAGCCCTTGACGCGCTTGTTGTAAGTTAATCCCGTTGTGGTAAGTTAGCTAGACAATATTTAGCATCCACGGCCACTACGGTCTCTTGTGAACGTTTGTTTTCTGTATCTGGCTACGTTGTTAATAAAAAAAGCAGCCATTGAACCTGCCAGTGTAAATAAACTGGTCTGCTTAAGGAAATGGCTGAATAATAAACCAATTATGTCTAACCTTCACCTTTATATGTCACTGTAAAGGTAGCTCAAAATTTTAAAAAATAGGCCTACTTTCAGCAGTTGACTGACAGTGTTTAATCTAGTCCCCCTATTTTGGGGGGAAACTAGGCTTGTCGAGGGGGACCAACAAGGGCGACCTTTTTTGGGAAATTTCATCCGTGTTCAAATGTAAAAAAATGTAAACATTTTTTATAAATTTCATCTTAAAAAAGTTGATGACCTTTTTTTGTAATTCATCCCAGTTTCCTGACTTTTTTCGGAAACTGAAAACTTTGACGACCTTTTTATAGGAATTCATCGCTCAAAAACTTTCATATATCTTATTCTGTTATTTTATTCTTCTATTACTCGTTTACTCTGGGGGGGGGGGAGCGCAACATGTATCCTGGAGGGAATTTCCCCCCAAAAAAGGTGTCTACATTAAAATATTGCTGGCCTCTGGGGGAGAAACATAAATCCTGGGAGGGGGAAATTTTCCTCCCAAAAGGTGTCTAGATTAAACACTAGTTGACTGATTTGAATGATTTGAATAGTGTTTCACTTTTTATTCAATTGTTCCTGTTCAATTCAATAAACCAAGTGGAATAATTCAATATGCTCAGCCATAAGTTATTAAAACTTTTTGTAATAAAAAGTAAGTATTCAAACAGCAGCCCTAGTTTAAATTGTTTACTGCGCGTGAATTGGTTGTTGAATTTCTGCGTGCAACGCGGCACTCGACGACAGCAAACCCTTTGGCAAGAAAATAGTATATAATTAGAAAGATATACTCCGCTTAGATGTATGTACACCAAAGTGCGGTTATGCAATTGGTACAATAAAGAATGTACTTACTTACTTAACTCATAAATTTTTGTGTTAGTTTTAATTCTGTAAATTAGCTGTCTGCTGTTTAATTGATTTTAAACTGCAGAAAGTTATTGATATATAGATACTGTGGTAAGCCTCATGAATATCAAACTGGTACCGCTGATTCGATTCGAGATTCGATTCGAATTCGAACCTTTACCCCGATTCGATTCGAGATTCGATTCGACTGAAAATTTGTGATTCGCAGGTCCCTACTTGCAATAAAATAAGACCTAATGCAGGTGATGATTTGACGGAATCTAGGTATCTCTTGCCACACATGCAGGATGAATGATGACAGGAAGCTCAAAAGCATGAGGTATTTCTGGGTATTGTGAAATGCAGGAGAAGAGGAAAACCTGGAATAGATTGAGCTTTCGACGTAGAAAATTGGTGCCAACTTGACTCTGGCAGGTAAGGCTGAGAAGTATGGAGGAAAACACTCAAATGTGTAGTGACACCTATGGGCCCAACGACAGGGCAGATGATGATGATTATAATGATGCCTCTAAAGGTAGTACCGTAGGCTAGCGTAGTCATTCGTTTATTACCTGTCTCAATCAACATTATTCTTAAGAGTTTTAGTAATGCAATTTGTACTTGAAAATTTAACAATGCAAGGTATACCTATACAAGCTTTTAATTTTTTCTAAACAGCACAAGGTGCCACAAGCCACAGAGCTACTGTTGCAGTAGGCCTACTTTTAGTGAACGCCTGATCGTCTGTCTTTTGGGGAAGGGGCCACAAATTCCCCATAATAGCAGCTCAACTACCAAATTACGGCGAAAAGCGTCAGCCAGTGGGAATCGGAATTTTTTACACTTGCCAAAGGTTCATGACAAGGGGGGGGGGTGAGTTGTGCTAGGTTCCATACAATATAACACGCATCGTGTACACTCCAAAAGTATTGCAATTGGCTACATAAGTATGGACTTCTGCTGATCTATGGGACTTTATATTGTGGGTTCATGCAGTAAGGGAACATGGCAGGAGTTCATTGTAAAAAGCCTTTCTGAGTGTACTCGTCGTGCACTAAGTGCGGACATGCATTTCATCCATTGTAGTAGTATTCACAGTCTTCTTTGACCTATTGATCTTACAACAGCTTCTGAGTGCCACGTGCGAATTGACATGGTTCTATTGCCAAAATGTGCCAAAACCTTCTATACAAATGCCTTTTTAAATCGAACACACAGTGACATGGTGGCTGCGTAGTTAGTCCTTTGAATTTATTTACACATGCCAAGGGTTCAAATCACAGGTCCTCTGAAATTGACACAAAGGCTATCGCATACTTTTTTACTCTACTCTGTGCCACAATGACGTCTTCCACTGAACTTTCACACAGTTTGTATTCAAATAAATGAAAAGAACAATGAATCTCTAAAACAAATAAGTCCAAAGGATTACAAAAGAATCTAGGTGACATTCGTTCTTTCCATCCTACGCATTTACTTAATTGCTTGCTTACTTGGGGGAAACCTGAGGCAAGTCAACTAGAGGCTATACCCAAAAGGCAAGACCGGAAAACAACAAGGCCCTGCCAGAAAACGTTTCACAAAGGAGTTTCAAACAGACTTTTATTATAAACAACTTGGCCTGTTGTTCGTTGGGTGCCTTAGTAGGCCTACACATCTCGGTTGGTTATCGGAAAAACGAAACCACCCAGCGCTACCTACTGAAGTTAAAACTGATTACTGTCAGTTATTGTTTTTAAATTACAAATTGACTTGTGTAGAATTTGTCTACAGAAAACTGTAGAAATAAAAATTGACTTTATGGACAATATTTAATCACACGTTTAATATTTGCTAACAAATGACATACTGCCAATCTATACATATAATATCCATGGAGAGTGTGTGTCTGTCAATAAACGCTCTGGAATCTATTGTGAAACAGAAACCGTTTGTGACGTCAGTACTACGGTCTTGACGACGGCGATCAGAGCATTTTAACCAACGATACATATAGGCCTATATACACTGCCGTCATAATATGACGGGTAAATACTCTAGTGTTTAATATTTGCTTAACAAATTATGTTACATGCAAACTATGTAACTAATGTGCTGTGATTTTGCAACAGCGCCTCTCCAAAGAGTGGGATGAATAATTGGTTCAATCAAACTTCTTCCTACACCCAATATTATGCTCATGCAATTGCTTGTATTGTCACTAACTTAAGCAGCAATCACTAAAGTTTTTTCCAGTTCAAATCCAATCAGTTTCATGTAGTATATTCACCATGTGCAGTTTTTTACTTTGGTTTTCTGCTGCAAGCACTATGTAAGTAAGTATGTAAGTATATTCCTTATTTTAACCAGTTGACAAAATGCACTCTAGTGTACATTACATGTAAATGTAAATTAGCAGTTTGCAAGTTACAATTTCCGGTTTAATTCAAATATAACATCCTAACCAAGAAGGTCTTTCTCATTAACCTATCAGCTTTGGGTATAATATCCGGTCACGTGTTCTTGGCCGAACCGTGTATCAAGTTTTCTTTCTTGGAAGTAAGAACCCATGCAAAACATGTCATGTCAGTTTATTTATAATCGATTGTAGCTTATATCTATCCTGTTGTCCTTATGCCGCGTATAGTACCGGGCCACCGTTGTGGCTCTTACCACATCATAGAGTACTCCAGATAGGCGGCAGGCCATGAGCTGATATGATGCGTAAAGCATATAGAGACTGTCTTGCCTTACTGCATAATCTGCCAATATGTTGCTCAAAACTAAGAGTCTCAGTTAGCAGAACTCCTAGAACGTTTAAGTTTTCCACTCTTTTTACACCGGGGAGATAGCTGCAGGTAAATCAAACCGCCCTCTCGCCATCATTATTATTTCGAGTCTTATTGTGGTTTAATTTAAGGTAACAACTGTCTGCCCATCAATGTTCCCTCTAATTTTTTTCCGCCGTGCGCGCATTGGCCTGCCGCGTGAGCAGTAACATTTTGTGATATTTAAGGCCTACCAAATATATTGTACGTGCAAGGTTGTACGTCTGTTCAAGTTCTCTGCCCCTGGGCAGGCTCTAACTTCGAATGGCCAAATGCAACTCGAGAAGTTTAGGGATGTGGTTTCTCGTTGCCTTTCCATCGGAGTTTTTACTGAGACACCATCTCCTGCGTTGATGTCCTCCATTGTCCTTCTTTCAGACTTCTTATCTCGCGGGACTCGATTATACGGGCGAGGACTCAGTCGTCCAATTGTTCCCAGCAGGGTTACCTCGTGAAGGTGGCGTGGGCGTGGTGGGCATTTGGGATAGCAAAGGCGTTTAGAAAGGATTGTTCCTCCAATTTCACCATAAGACTTACATTAAAAGCCTGGAAAATCGCAGGCTTAAGTCAAGTTGAAGTAAGTAAGTAGCATTTATGTGAATGTGACAACAATGTAATAGATTTGTATATAATTATTACGGAATTAGGCCTACATATAGCCTGTAGACACATTTCAAATTGATGATTACATGAACAAATGTAATTGACAAGCACAACTTCTTCAAGTTGTGTGCCCTTATATGCCCGGTCAAACATCCGATGACGCAATTAAATAGCAACTAAATAAGATTAATCGATTCACAATACTACTTTCCACGATTGCATTACCAGCTTATACATGGTTCAAGTTGTTTCCTAAACAATTACTTCACGTCTGTAAAAGGCTATAAAATCCTTGTAGGGTAGGCTATAAAAAGGCCCAAAAATTAAGCTTAGATTTTCTTGCGTCCGTCTTTGCGAGATTGCTAAAGAGCATATAGCCTACACATGATTCAGGTTTATTTGTTTGACCAGAATAAAAATCTTAATTCTGAATACACAGTCCAGGCGGTCAACCTGAAGTCCATTACGCATTTTGTCTTCGTTGCATTGAATACGGCTGAAGCCACGTTCACACCGCATGCTAGATGAATCGGTAAATATCTTGAAAATTCCTACCTTAAAGTTTTCGATTGCAATGTATTTAAAGTCACGATACTGCTTGCAGGCCTGTTTCTCGTATTCGTCGCCATGGCAGTTTTGTCAAGTAGTTTACAGTATTTCACTGCTAATCTAGCAATCTCGGTTTGCCCAAAATCATAACTTTCTGTGTCCGCCAACAGGCACAGCTCACTTTCCATTTGAGTATTTCATCTTCTGGAAATCTGCAGTCATATGTAGTGTGTAGCCTACAGATCACATGGCTTTGTAGAGAGAGACAGAGACAGAGACAGACTGCTGCAGAGACAGAGTGAGAGAAACCAGAGAGAGCGAATGAGACAGCGAAGAAAGACGAACAAGGTAGGTATTATACTATTATTTCGAACACCCTCGGTCATGGGTCAGAGATGAGTGACCTGCCGTTAATTGGTATGCAGCTGTTGTAAGCTTCCGAATCATGCCTGGCTGCATACTGGTGTGTACAACTGAGTATCGCTTCTTCCGTGGGTCCACTACTCTGACACATCGGGTGACTTAGACAGACCCCACACATACGAATACACCTGTCGCCGTCTGTATCAATTAGGTCCTATCATGGAGCGTCCGTCATATACAGGCTATAGTACAGAGAGGCCGAGATCTACACGGGAAAACATTTCTTATCACAAGCCTTGTTTGGCCTTTTGAACATCGTAGGTTAAATATGTCATCAGCTGGAACAACGGGCAAAATTTAACATCGAAAATAAAAATTAGAGCTCACGAAATTTGTGCGCTAGGAGAAAATGTTGTGCGCGCTAGTTCGAAAAGCCGTGCGCGCGCGCGCACGCGCGCAGCTTAGAGGGAACATTGCTGCCCATGTTGCTACATGTTCTAGCTCCATTTGCAATGCATCTTCATTTGATGCAGGTAGATCATGAGGTAACTATCATCTGCATATTTCAGTATCCTATTTCCAGGGTAGACTGTTTTGAGGTGTGAAATTGTTGTTGCAAAGTCAACTGGGTCTAATCCATATCCATGTACAATACTAGCATTAATTGTTGACAGTGGTTGATACGGAGCCGTTGAATTTAATTACCTGTTCTCGGTCTTCATTATCCAATTGTACACATAGCCTTATCAGGTATTTGCATAGTTGCTAGTTTCTCTGCCAAATAGTAGCGACGCACCATAACGAAAGCCTTTGATGCAATGTCTATATCTGACTCACCACAGTTACACAATTTAATTGCTCAATCTGCTTCGATTCAGATTGAGCAATTAAATTGTCTAGTGTTTTCAGCTGTATAGTAAACTGTCTTTATGGGTCACCTGAAAGCTGCTTTTACTTTTTAATGAAGGTGATGCATGTGACCTAATACTACCCTAGATATCAGACATGTGTGTGACCAATACAAAGGATAAGACGACCTCTCGTGGCATTGTGTGCTAGCTAGTTAAGGCAGAACATTTGCCGTCTTTAGCTAGTTGAGATTGTTTGAGTGTTTGCCAAAGTGACCGGTTTGTGTGGTATGATCTGTGGACCTTTCCCTGTTTCTGGCACATCTCTGTGGCTCTGATTTGCTCTGCCATGTTATAGAAGTTTGGTTGTTATCTGGTTGTAGTCTAACTTGTAGACAATATTTGTAACATATTGTACATTAGAAAATAAGTACATTTTAACTGTTATCAGATTCTAGTGTTCTTTTATCATAATTATATTCTAGTCGTAATTGCATGTTTATATAGCACCTCTAAACAGTACAAATTGGCACTACCAACCTGATAACACTAAGACAGGTCAAACTGAACAAGAATTGACTTTTACTGTAAGTTAAGAACAAGCCTAAGTTGAGCAAATTACCCTTTTTCTTTACTCACATAACATCATAATTATACACCTAAGGAATGGTTGATTAATATTTGTTATCAATTCTGGGCACTGAATAAAAGATCTCAATTGCAGGCAGAATAGATGCAAAGAAAGGGCAAGAAACTCATGTCATGGTTGCAGGTTTACAGCTATGTATGTATGTATATTCAAGTAAAAGAAGAGAAGAGCAGTCCCTTAAGCTACCCCTGAGGCAGCCATGGGTATGAAGTGTTAGCGACTTAATTTTCTCAGCCTTGGCACATGAGGGTGAATAGCCAGTCCTCTTGCTCACCATCTCATCTTCCCACCAACAGTGTACAGTCAGTGCATTCATTATAGCTGAGTTGGCGAGGAGCACAGGTGAAGCAGAAATCTTGAGAACCAAATTTCTGCCCTGGCAGAAATCTGAACCTCTGACCTCTTGATTGACGGTCCAGCATGCTAACCACTACACTATTGAGCACCCCTATAGATATAGATACTTATATATAAAGCTTGCATTTATACAGTTGTTATACTGAGAGAGCAATTATTAATTATTCCTGTACAGGCAGTGGCGGCGATCTTGTTTGACAGGTGAGGGGGACATTTTTTAACTGATCTGGTCAAAAAAGAGTTTTCAACTGATCTGGTCAAAAAAGAGGTTAAAAAATTTATTGCCGTGAACTGATCTGGTCAAAAAAAGGGGTTAAAAAATTTTCGCGCATAAATTTGATGACCTTTTTATGGTGTTTCTTCAAAATGTTGGGGTCCGATGCATGGCATGTCCCCCCCACTGTTAAAGGTGAGAGATCTTGTCCCCCTCGACCCCCATGATCGCAGCCCATGTGTACAGGAAGTTCATTGATAATTACTTCATAACCTGACTGAAGAAGATTCGTCATCTGTCTCTTGATCCTAATAATTGTTATTCCTGTTTCTGTACACGCATATATATATTGCACGTGCACAACTGTATGGTACACAACAGTGTATACACATGTGTATTCATGCATATGTATGTTTATAAAAATGTCACTTAATGTACCAGTAATGTGATGTAGTGTAGTGTACTATAATGGAACAATTATATACCTCCACTTCAAGCAGATTATGACACGGAACGAAGAAAACCCTTTCGAAAAGTTCATAAGAAATTAAACTGTTCGTATATTGAATCACAGATGATCATTACATCTTGCTTTCAGCAAACAAGTTATAAAATAATTAATAGATTATTAATGAATTAATTAATCTGTTCACCTTGCTACCTCTCCTATGATAAATTTATGCTGCTCCTTTCTCAACTGCTGGCCCCATTATTACATTAATGTGCTGTAAGGGTTTACACTCTATAGTAAATATACACTACAATGCATCTAATGCAAGTTTAATGCAAGCACACAATACATTAAAATACATTACATTATTAATTAGCAAACTATGGTGGCACCAGTGTTTAATGCAAAAACATCAACCGCATTACAATGCAATGGAATCGAAATGCAGTAATGCACATTATAAACCAGGGGCATAATTTTGGTCTAAAAAGTGGGGGTACACAAATTTCTTACATATACGAAGCAATTAAGGCAAAGACTGCGATCTGTGGGAAGGCTCAATAGTAAAATATTGATTGGCATTGTTCAAAAAGTGTAGAATATGGTACCCCTCAGCCCAAAAAGTGGGGGTACGGGTACCCCTCGTACCTCCCACAAATTACGCCTATGTTATAAACAGTTCAGGAGTAGGCCTACACATTGAGGCCGACCAGCAGGAAACATTATCAACCCTAAAGCTATGCCAGGTTGGAATTGATTTAATAGAGCAAACGTCAGACTCAGTAAGAGAGTGACAAGAGTAAGAGAGTGACAAGAGTAAGAGAGTGACAAGAGTAAGAGAGTGACAAAACGGCGATGTTGCGAATGCAAACTGGCGCCAGCTACATACAAAAAGACGTGTGCCAGACTACCAGAAACAACATACTTTGACACGGACTGTAAGCCTTTACATCAAAATCCAGAGTAATCAACACGTGCAACGGCTTGGCATATTGTTAACCCTGTAGTATAGCCCTAATCCGTAACGAATTATCTGCAGGTCTAACTAATAGGCCTAATCGATCACAGACAAAAACCACTTACCTACATGTGTCGAAAAGGATGCAGCTGTATCATGGCGAATTTAGCTACATGGTTGATATTAAGGTACTCGCCAAATTATCACGCAACTGTTCAATTGCTGCACGCTTCGGGATGGTATTACGTCAATTATGAGACGATCCTCAACATGTCTATTATGCCGTGACCTATTTTCCGGAAATCAGTAGCAAAACGTAGGCTAGAGGCGGCCGGGCATATCGACAGTGCGCTAAACCTGGATTCCAGCGTGCTAGGCGCGAGGAACGACGGGCTAATTGCGCACGCGTCATACAAACCACGCCCTCGGAGGCGTGGCCTGTAAGACAAAAAATTATTGATAGGCGCCTCGCAGGAATCAACAAAATTTCTTCACACTTTCTCAGGTCAAAGACCAAAGTAGGGGCCTACACTGAATACTGAAGGCCATTAACCCTCGTGCTGGTGAGGTTCGTTTTAGTCGCACCTGCAGTCGGTACAGCGCGGCCGCCAATATATTTCGGTGAAGAGCGGACCAAGGGAACAATGCAGGCATCTGATCATGAGTTAAGAGAAAAACTAGGCCTATGACTGGTTGCGAAATACGTGGGAAATTAAATTTGTCTACACTGGAAAATATACTCGTAATCGTAATCTCCAAACTTCTAAAGCGCCACTCGAAGGCCAAGCGCAGGGTACCAGCCTATTCACGAGCGCTACGTCAGATCAGAGGGGTTTCCAGAGAGTTCTCCAAAAGAGGTCCAAGTCCGATTTCCAGGGTACCAAATCAGGAGAGGCAGAGCAGCTGTCAATTAAGGCGGGTGTCATTTACGGCGAGAATAATTGGAAGGCGGAGTATCAGATGAGTCAGTGTAGGAGTATTTGAAAGGTGAGACTTCAGTTTTGAGTGGAGAGCCCGGGGGTGATAGATAGAGGAACATGCATGAGGATGACGATGAAGGACGGGACGACGGGTTGCAATGATGATGGAGGCACTAAGAAACTGCGAAATTCAGGGGGAGGAGATCATTCCAGAGGCGTGGTGCTGTGATGGAAATGGCTCGGTTGGAGAACTTGAGGTGAGTAGTCGACTGGGGGTCGAGAAAGACTGAGATAGGACGATGATCGGGTGGAGCGGGTTGTCTGAATGCAGTGGCGTAACAACCATATAACGAGGGTGGACAAAGTCCAGGGGCCCCCGAGGTCTCAGGGGCCCCAAGCTTTTTTACTGCGCACCCTGTGTCGTAGTCTGCTTTAGGGCCATATTCTTTCATTTTCCCCCAAGCAAATTTTTTTTAATATGGTTAATTGTTCCTTCCGATGACATATTTAGCCTACGGTCTTCAAAAGTGCCGCAACCAAGCCCATGTAGGTCTGAGCATCTCTGCAGCCTGAAGTAGGCTAGCCTGTATATATATGACGAATGCTTCATGATATAATTGTATACACCACAGCTTTATGTACGTGTGGTGTCTATATCTAGGCTATAGGTCACCGGATCGCCGAGGTCGGGCTATATGACCCTGATCGTAGTAGACTCCAGTTGCCTATGAGTCAGATTCTCCCTTTCAGGCGTAACCACTGCATAGGGCCTACACTTAAGTTTACGGTATACGCATATCTCTCAACTCCAGTCCTAAGAAATGCCTGAAATAATATATGCCTCATTGCACGTCTGTTTATGGCTCTCTCACTCACATGGATCTGCGATGGCCCTATAGCCAGTGGCAGAGCGCTCCTTCTCCAAATTGAAACTTATGCAGATGTAGGCCTATCTTAGATCCACTATCTAACAGAACATGCTTGATGGTCTTGCTCTTCTTGCGGTCGAAAACGAATGCGCAAAACAATTGAATATTAATGATTTGATAGACACATTTGCTAATAGTAAAGCTAGAATAGCCAAATTCATGAAGTAATTCTCTGAAGAAGCGCTTCGCACTGACGACGGTGACTGGGAGAGTGACAAACAGCACACAAGCAGTAGCCAGTTCTGGGATAGATGACGTGATGTGAGAGCTCAATATGAGAACTACGACAGACATTACATTACTGTGTACGTAGGCAATACATTTTTGGTGTATTCTTGTTTTGTCTTGAACCATTAATGTGACTTGAACTATGGACCATTAATCAGAACGTTTAATACTCTTTTTTAAACTTAACTGCAGTTTAAAATAGCTATCTCATCATTTTCACTTTTTAATGGGTAAGGGCCCCCGAGCTTAGAATGTCCAAGGGCCCCCGGCTAGGTTGTTACGCCACTGTCTGAATGGTGAAGAGATCACGAAGGTACATGGGTTGGGAATATTGTAGGGAGTTGTAGGTTAGTGATAGGACTTTGTAGTGGATTCACTCTGGGATTTTTAACCAATGGAGTGATTTGAGGATGGGAGTGATATGATGTTTGGCAGTTGCGTAGCCAGGTTTTAACACTAGGGGGAGCGAGCAAATGAAAAAAGGCCCCAGCCACCAAAATAAATTATTTCAATTAATTACGTTCATTACGATTGTAAATAGGCCTATTTATTTTTGTATTTTAAATAGAAGCACTGAAACACCCAAAAGGTGGTAAAAGCAATATGTAGGCCTATAGTAAATGTGTAATAGTAGCCTATAGTGTACTATAACATAACAGTACAAACACAAACCAATTAAAACAGCCTTTTTCGTCTAGACTTCATAAATTTTTTAGCAAAGTTATCGATTACTTCCCTTATGATCCACTTCACTAGCGAACTGTCTTTCGATTGTAATCAAAGCTAAACCAGACTATCTGTACGTCCTCGCCCATTGTTAAATGTATACGTATGATTTTATGAGTTTGAGTCGGCTAAAGGATTGTTCCACGCCAGCGCTGTTTATTGGCAAGTTCATCAAAATGCAGCACAATGTAGACTGCAGGCTAGGATAAATGGAACACATTTCATTGGCGATCATGAATTTTAGTACATGTCTGCTAGAGATTCTAATTTGGTTACATTGCTAAAATGCTTTGGATCTAAGCAACAAAATTTTGGAAGCCACGTTTGTAAAATGCTCATGTCTCTGGTTATATGCAGAAGGTCCTACATTGGCTTCCTGTCAGCCAACGCGTATTATACAGGGTTGTTTCCCAGGTGTATCGGTGCCAGCTGGGCTGCACTCCAGCTTATCTGCGGGTCCTTTGGCGCCTCGTGTTGGAAGTTCAGGGTAGCCGCCACCTCCGCTCTTCGGGGAAAGGGATGCTCATTGTGCCTTTTGCCCGCACAGCCACCACGCGAAACAGTGCTTTTTCAGTGGTGGGCCCGACGACATGGGCGTCCGGAGGGGGGCGCAAGGGGACGCATTTGCGCCCCCCTGGATTTTGCAAATATGTTATAAAAATAAAATCTTTTGATTATTACGATTTTCAATGCGAAGAAACAATTATTTAAGTAAAGTCCTTGATCATTATTTATTTTCTATGCAATTTTTTCTATGCAAAAGCGTCATCCTCTAAAAAAATTGTTGCACTCCTAGAAATTTTTTGCGCCCCCCTAAAAAATTCCTGCGGACGCCCATGCCCGACGACATGGAACGAGCTCCCTTTGGAGCTGCGCCTGCTCCTCAGAACTCCCACTGATACGTTTTACACTAGATTGAAAACTGTCCTATTTAGCCTTGCTGTAGTCGGGAGCACCTCTGAGTAGCTCCCTTGAAGAGGTGCTATAGGCTATAGGCTATAGTAATTACTCGAATGAATGAGTTAATGCATTCTTTTAGTTGTGCTATTTATAACACAATCTAGAGACAATATGTAGGTTTCAACCATGGATTTTTTTTTTTGAATCATCCACTGATATTCCCTCATGGAATTTCTTACTTTTTTTTACTCTATGTTGCTCATATAGAAAGTAATATCATGTTTTTGAGCCAGCTCAGTGGTTTCATTCTCGTGAATGAATGAATTCTCAATTCATTCAAACTCAGATTCAAATTCATTTCGCATGTTTTTCCTCTCCTTTTCAAATAGTTGAATTAGAAGCTCAGAGCAAATCAATGCTACTTTCCTGTAAATGTGTGGATAAACTGAAAGCCGTAGGCCCTATCTGGCACTTTTTCGTAGAATATTACAACTAAGAATTCGAACATAAAAAGTGTCAGAAGAATACCTTTTGCTTAGTAGTGTAGTTTGAAAGAGGTTTACCGTTCAAGGACAGATTGACATAACTATTTCTTATGTCGTTTGAACGATTGGAATAAATAATTTTCGAACGATTGGAATAAATAAATTGTGAAAAAGGCCCCACATTTTGGAAAATGGTCTCAGGGGGAGCGGTCGCTCCCCCTGCTCCCCCCTAGCTACGCCTCTGATGTTTGGGCGTTCTAGTGACAGCTAGCTCTGGCTATAGTGAGTTTTGGATAAGCTGTAGACGCTTGATTTGAGTGGATTCAAGGTTGAGGAAAAGAGAATTGCAGTAATCAAGCTTCGAAAATGGATCGAGGTAGCAATGATGGAGGCAGTTTTAAGGTCGAGCATGGGTCGTATGCGTCGGTAGTTGGGGGAAGGTCCCCTTTCCCTCCATAGACGCAGCGCAAGAAAGGGAGTAATTTGAGACTATAGCCTGAGCAGACAAATTTGGTAAACGCCTAGCCCTGAAAACTGTCATATCTTTCTATTGCTCTCTAATGTAGGCCTACTTTGTAACTAACCGGGGACATGATCGAGTTAACACCAATGCTATTTAAGCTCGATGTAAGGCCATATATAAAACAGCGAAGCATAGCATTAATTGGTTTCCTGCTCTCATTCACCGAAGCCAACAAAATTAAATTATTAAAATATTGTTTCATTACTTAATTCGTTTGATTTGTTAAATGTGCCAGATCAACGTTTACGGACCGACGCCTTATTTGGCACGATGTTACCGTACCGTATACAGTTCCTACTGCATATGAAACATATATGGGGTCTATTTTAATTAGCACCATAGGGCCTAATTAATTGACTGTAGGGCCTAGCTATAAAATTATAGCCTGTCTCTGCAAAGCGGTTCTAGATTAGGCTATTTTGATGGCAAGCAGGCACACGTAGGCCTACACCGGCGGCTTAATACGTTTTAGCAAAGAACGTTAATTATTTATTTTAAGGATAGGGCCAAGTTTAATCTATATGCGGAACTCATGGGTTATTTCTGGGTTTGTAGTTTGGATCCCGTTCAACATAATACACTATAGGGCCTATGTAGCACGTGCAACTTGTGATTTATATAGAGATGTTGTTGTTGTTGTTGTTGTTGTTGTTGTTGTTGATGATGATGATGATGATGACGATGATGATGATGATGATGATGATGATGATGATGATGATGATGATGATGATGATGATGATGATGATGATGATGATGATGATGATGACGATGGTGATGATGATGATGATCAGTGCTTTATGTTAGAAAAAAAGGTTCTGGAACTGAACAATATTCCGGAACTGAACAATTACGGAAGGGCTAAAATCCAGAGAAAAACGTGATTGGGGGTTCAGAGGGGTCTAAATAAACACTGAAAACAGTTCACAACACTGAAATTCAGTTAAAATAACTAAATTATTGTTTTTATTATTAAAATAAATACATTTTATTTTTTAGTAGCTGAAAAAAGGTGCCGGCACGCCGTTCCAGCGCGTTCCGGCTGAAAAGAAGCACTGATGAATGATGATGATGATGATGATGATGATGATGATGATGATGATGATGATGATGATGATGATGATGATGATGATGATGATGATGATGATGATGATGATGACGACGATGGTGATGATGATGATGACGACGACGACGATGATGATGATGATGATGATGATGATGATTTACACTCTTATTGGAACTATGCAATTGATTAACAGCATCTGTCTAGATTTTGTGAATGTTGTTTTTGTCAGCAAAAGATTTATTCTAGCGATCAAAGCATAGGGGCTATAAAACACCGCTTGTTGGCATAGAAGTTAGAGTAATGTAGGCTAATTAAAAGCAGTGCTTTTTCAGCCGGAACGCACCGCACTTTTTTCAGCCACAAAAAATAATATATTTAATTTAATAATAAAAATAATAATTTAGTTATTTAAATTTAATTTCAGTGTTGTGAACTGTTTTAAGTGTTTATTGAGACCCATCCCAAGCCAAGCCCGTTTTCTCCGGATTTTAGCGCTTCCATGATTGTTAAGTTCCGGAACCTATAGGCCTAGTTGTTCAGTTCCGGAACCTTATTTTCTAGAAAAAGCACTGATTAAAGGTATACAATATAATTTTCCCTTGATCCCTTCTCTTACATAATTAGGCCTACATCGTTACTGACCGTAGGCCTAATGAAGACGAGAGCATGTAGGTTATATGAATATTTATATAGCGCCTTTCAAAACCCACAAAGGCTCTCCTAATAGGCCTGCAGGTTCCTGCCAGCATCTACATGGACATTATATGCATGGGACCAGTGATGGGCACTAAACTATTTTTTTAGTTAAACTAAAACTATTTTCCAACTAAAAAAATAGTTTAACTAAAGTTGGCAACTGATTTTGGAAATTAGTTAACTAAACTAAAAAAAGTAGTTAAACTTTTTCCAACTTTTTTCCAACTCTTTACGACAAACATTTTCACAATAAAAGATGTTAAGTGAACTGTAATAATGCAAAGCGTCAACACAGTATAAATAATGACAATTTCACCTTCAAACTATGCAATGTGTACTGTTCTGGCATACAGTTACAGGTGTACTGTAGGTAGTGTCTGAATTTGAAAACACAGGCTGTTAATGCTAAAACCATGCAGTGTTGAAATGTTTTTTCTCCTGACAGTGTTCAACGTTCACTGTGGAAAAATAGTTGCATATTGCTGATTTTTTTAGTTAAACTTTTTAGTTAGCAACTAAATTTTTTAGTTAAACTATGGTTTTAACTAAACTATTTTTTTAGTTAAACTTCTTCCTTAGCTAAATTTTTTTAGTTAATAAAAGTTAGCAACTTTTTAGTTAACTATTGCCCATCACTGCATGGGACCCATGTGGGCTCTATAGTATACCGTACGGGTCCCATATGGAAATATTGGTCCTATTATATGGGCTCAATACGAGTATGCTGCAGGCTACAAGGATGGTAAATTTTACGATGGTAAATTACTCATGCAGTTATAAATCAAGCGCTTACTTAGATTATAATTAACCAGCTGAATTATAGTTGAATCACTGAATTAGTATTAATGCCGTGAAGTAAACAATTAGCCATCTCGTTGTTCTGAAAGGCGCTAGAAACCTGGCCAGCTATTAATAAACTTAAGGCTTTCCATTGCTTTTGCTTTCGTTTCATCGGGTTTGTCCACCGTATACAGGTTAACAGCTAACAACTAGGCCTATTGTTAGCTTAGGAGGTAGTTCGATAATTTTGCAGTTCTCAGTTCTTAATTTTACGTAAGTCATAATATATTGTGTTTTACTTCGTGTCCTTTAGGTATATATATAATAGGCCCTAATGATTAGCAGATGCGTTCGTGATAGGCTTACGCAATGTCAAAACTATGGTTTTGATGGCATTTCATAATAAAAACATTACCCACTTCGCCATTGTTGGCATTTGGTTGAGTACGCACATAGTCATAGATATGTTAACAAGTTATAGCCTGTTATAGGTATGAAACTGTAACAGCTATAGACTGTATAGTATACGATTTCACTGGCAAGAGGATCGGTCCGGACTGAGGACGGTTCACAGAGGATCCGACACCATAAACCCAGGCACCCTGTTGACAGGAGCAAGATCGGGTTCTCATTATCGTTGCGCGACTTCCTTCTATCGGCAGCTTGGACGATGTGCTCGGGGCCCGTTGTGTTTTCTTGTTCAGCAACGAATTCCAATGGACTAAACTGCTCTCTGTCTGTGCAAGGGAGTCCATAGCCTATACGTGCAGGATGCCAGGATGTCTGCTGGTATAGCGTTGTTTCGCGGCCTAACATCAAGAGGGAATGGGTGAAGCCAATTGTTTCTTGAAAACCGAAAGAAAAACAAAACAAAAAACCGAGAAGTCGGTAAATAGGCATACACAGTGAACTCTAAAAAATTATATCTGTCCACAAATTATTTTTTTCGTTAACCCTCGTGCCGCAATCTCCATTCAGACGACGTATACGCCCTAATCGGCAACGTGACATATGTATATATATATATATATATGTGTGTATATATATATATATATATATATATATATATATATATATATATATATATATATATATATATATATATATATATATATATATATATATATATATATATATATATGGAACACTCCCGACGCCTCTTCAGGTCTCCCGACGTCCATTTCTCTACCTTAGTTCGTGACCTTGAAGACGTGTTGGATTCAGTACTTTCTTAGACCAACCATGTGAACAACGTCTGTCTTTCATACTTTTACCACTTGCGTCAACTCGATTCGCACTATACGCCAGTCGCTTCCCCCTCATGCGATTTATAGTCGGGTACATGTCCTTTCCGCTAGTCGGGCATAGAGCCAATCTAGTCCGGACTAGGACTTGCGACCTGTACACGCGGCCTCTGTGTCTCTGCGTGGTGATGCCGCTTACATTGGCCTTTTCTCTATTAACGTCTGGAAGCTCCAGTCTATCCTTAACGCTGCGCCCATCTTTTAATGGGCATCCCGAAGTTTACCCATGTATCCACTTTCATTCGGGACTCCCTTCACTGGCTGCCTGTCCATCAATGCATCCAGTTTAAAATTCTTATAGGCCTACCTTCATGCGCAGGTGTCTTGTCGGCTCTGCTCCACCCTATATGACGAACTTTCCATTCTGATCAGTGATCACTCTGCCTGGCCGGGTTTCCTTCGGTCATCTGCCTGTAGCCTCCTTTGTGGTTTCCCGTATATGCACCGCTTTGGCCCAGTAGGGAGTTTCGCTTTTGTTGGCCCGTCCAGCTAGAATCGTCTGTCAGGACCTGCGGCTAGAGCTCCTTGGTCTCTCTGCCCTCAGTTCTACAAGAGCCTTTGTCAGTGATGACAATGGCCCGGGTCGGGTGCGCCATTGACCTTTCTGAGTGGCGCTTTATAAATTTTCGATTACAATTACAACCATTCTCAACATAATTTCAGCTTTGATTGTTCTGTCTGTGTGAAGAGGTCTGCATAGCTGTAAAAACGTAAACTTTATATGGCACTCAAACTCTGTGACCCAGTCCAAATCTAAATTTTAGTAATAACACGAACTGCTAAATTAAAATGTTTTAATTCTCTGTCGACTCTGACTTTGTTTTTGCTCCCTTGGCATCAGCTTTAGTTTTATGTTCTAAACATTGTCTTTCCTCTACTTTTAGTACATGGCAGACCGGGTAAAGAGTATGGCGAATGAGCTGAGTGCCATTACTGAATGCAGCATATGTATGGAGGTCTACGCGGACCCAAGAATCCTACCCTGCATTCACACATTCTGTTTGAAGTGCATCGAAAAAACCGGGAATGGCAGACAACCTGGAGAAAAGATACCATGTCCAGTGTGTCGAGAAGACTTTGTTATCCCAACAGAAGAATTCACCGGCTTAAGAAAGAACTTCTTTATGTCGAAACTAATTGACTTCAAAACCATTTCCAGTCCATCATCAAAAGACAGAGTGTGCGATGCTTGTAAAGACGACAACGAAGACACAGAATGCGAGGTTCCTTTAGCAGAAAGTTTTTGTGTGGAATGCCATCAGAACTTATGTCAGGAGTGCTGCAAACATCACAAGAAGAACAAGCTAACGAAGACTCATAAGGTCATGGCACTTGGAAGTCCTATTGACGTGTCTGAGTTGACCAGGAATTTCCCATTAAGTCTGTGTTATCATCATGCGACGAAACCTCTCGAAATGTTTTGTGAAGATTGTAAGAATCTGATCTGCATGCTTTGCTACGCGGAGAGTCATCACCATCATAAGTGCTCCGGTCTCAACCGACTGGTTCCAGAGTTTCGGAAACAGATGAAGGAGGATGCTGATAAAGTGTCGAATCTGAGAGTTGAGAGAGTGAAAGAGGAAGAAGTAATGCAAAAGGCAAAATCTGATCTTCTCACGGAATTTTCGAATGCGGAAAACGCCATTGTTAAGAGAAACGAACAACTGAAGCAGCTTCTAGACCAGCAGACCAAATCGTTGTTGGATGAGCTAGTTTCGCTTAAGGCAAAGAAATTAAAAGAAGTAGAGACAGAAATATACGAAATTGATCGACATATAACTATAATGGACAGCTACCAAACGTATTGCCTGAATGTGGCCGAAACAGGGTCAGCTTTTGACATCTGTCACGGAGTTCATGAGCTGCATAGCAGATCTGCACAGCTTGAACACGTGCACAAGTCCAGGGTTCTGCGCAATGTAACTTCTCAAAAGGACTTATTTCAACCAACGACATTGGACAACTTTTTAATTCAAAACAACAACAACATTGTTGGGAAACTACTAGGTAAAACGGCATATTTCTTTTCTTCTATATGTTATATCAACTATATGTTATTGAACACTATAGTTTATAGCAACAGACTAAGTTCTGCCATTGCATGGTAGAATAATAGAATGAAACTCTTGAGAAAATGTTAAGAAAGTTGACTCCAAAAAAGTATAGGCTACTCTACATGCATTGTGCGATCATCGCTTGACCTTCTAGTTCAGAGGTTTTCAAACTTTTTGGACCAGGGACCTCTTTAGGCCGATCTTTTCTAGGCATAACTCGCGGACCCTAACAATGAAAACGTAAATTTATCACTTAAAATTTAAACAAAATTACAGGCAGACCATTTCCACAATACAAGCTTGCTTATTATAAGTAGTATATGAATTTGAAAACACAGGCTAGCTGTTAATGCTGATTTGAGTGGCGCTATATAAGTTTTCGGTTACAATTTCCGCTACAATGCTAAAACCATGCAGTGTTAATCATTAATGAATAGGCCCCTACCTTCAGAACACTCTCGCGGACCCCCGCCATATAACAGTTTGAAAACCTCTGTTCTAGTTCATGGTCATTTGACCTAATATGATTAATCTTTGGTTTCTCACGAATTGTGATTCATTTTCAAACCATTAAGCCATCTGGTTTGAAGTTAACCCGCACTTAGCCCTCAGCCCTGTAGGTTCCATTATGTCATTTGCAAACTAGATAATTACTGAATCGAGAACCTTTCATAAAATGTTGGCGATTAACAGAAGTTCTTCGAAACGGAAGTTCGTTGGTAATCAGCCGCACCGTAGTTGCAACACCAAAGTAAAGCATAAACATATATCCAAAATGTAGCCAATCGTAGGCCCTAATCGTAATCGTTATCTCCAAACTTCTAAAGTGCCACTCGAAGGAGAAGCGCAGGACACCAGCCTATTCACGAGCTCTACGTCAAATCAGAGGGGTTTTCCAGGAGTAGTCCAGAAGAGGTCAGAGTTTGGTTTCCAGAAGGCCATGAACGGTATTCGCCATAGGAATTTTGAATAGACCCTACCTCTCCCTGTTTACAACTTATGAGGGAAAACCGCTCTGGGCTAAATTTACCAACTGCAGGTTGGGGCATGAAAGATATAGGCCTATATAGGCCTAATTATATAAGACATCTCATTTCCAAAAGTTTAAGATTTAAACTGCATTTTATTTGCAGATCTGCCTGTCTTCCGGACCCAACAGAAAATAGAAGACCAAGCAATATCCTTCCAGGTAGTATATAGATCAGAGGTGGCGAACCTTTTTTAAGGTGCGTGCCAAAATGCTGCTAAATGGTTTAAAAAAATACCGTCGCGTGCCACTCGGAATTTTGCACAGTAGGCCTATATAATTATTTTCCCACATAGGTTTTAGTTAACAAAGAGTAACAACAAATGAATTAAAGACATTATTTCAAAGATTGTTTTGAATGGCATTAAAATAAGTCATTCGACAGGGATTTTGTATTTCTAAGTTTGAAATTTTGGAGGACGGTCTGAATTCCGCGTGCCCAAAAAATTTCAACGCGTGCCACTTTGGGCACGCGTGCCATAGGTTCGCCATCCCTGATATAGATGCTAGTTGAAAGCAGTCCCAAAGCACAGAGTCCATGATAGGTTTTTAAGATTAGGCCTAACGAAGTTTTATTTGTTTATTTCCGTGGGCAGTTCACATATCATATGAAGCAATCTTTCACCAAAACAAGACCGCGAAGTCCATAGTCTTCGAACAAGAGCAATATTTATGCATTCCAATTAAATCATATTAGGATGTTAAGGATTATGGGAATTTTAGTCAATTGAAGCTGAGATTACAAAACTTGAGAATAAATCGCTGTTCTCTTGACTAATGTTTAAGTTGTAGTTTGAGCCGTTGGTCAAATATATTTAGCCGAGATTAAGTTGACTTGAATAATAAAGTCACTTTACTGTTGACTAACCGTCTAGAAAATATAATAGGCCTACCCAATCAGATTTACATCAATAGGCTACGTTTCGAACCAAAATTCAGAAAGAACCTGCTACATCGATGGGTAGGTCACGAAGGCCTAGTTGTGCATCAACAATAAATGTATTAACAGAGAATATATAGGGAAAGAGTTAGTTGAATTTACGTTTTACAAACTTTCGTTAAAGGTATTAGGCCTAGACTTGCCTAATGGTTCTGTTTTCTGGACATAATGCACAACTACAATTCTCCAGCACTATAATTTAACTGGCTCGAGAAATCATGGCCCAGCGACAAATTTGAAAATTATACTTTTTTTACGTTAAAGCAAGAAATATCTTCAACGAGAAAATAGCAGCATTAAAATGCAGATGTTTGATCAAGTTATAATGTCAATTTCTAAATGTTATTATAGATGCTGTAACTGATCTGTTTTAGTCAGAGAAGTTCAGAGAAATGGACTTCATGGATCAAGGTATAATGATTTGTTATTTTTGCTACTACATGACAAAGTACGGTTTATTGTAGCCTATGCCTGTAGGCTGTATCAATAAAGCCTATCTGAACTGCGACCCTTCAAGATCTCATCGCTGAATAGAGTAAACTACCACCAAAAAACTCGGTGAAAGAGATGCAGGCGAGAACACAGTAACAGTTTATCTAGGCCTAACAATGTATCCGTCGGTTGCCGGGGTACATCGAGACGGAGAAATAAAATCCATGCAATTAAACTCTTCCAACAAGTTATGAAATAAAATAAGCAGAAGCGAATCAAAAAAATTGGACTTCGACACTTTTTCTCTCGTCGTCTTAGTCTAAGACCTCCACAAATTAAACTGGCTGACTCAATGCATTAATGCGGGATTGACTGCGCATCGTTTCGAATGTGCGCGCAGTAAGCCTAGGCCTACGTGCACGAATACATTTGACCCCGCGATGTCTTTTTTTGAACATGTTAAAACCATATCAAAGTCATTCCACTTCCACATACAGGATATTAGTAGCATAAGACCTTTCATGCCTCAAACTGTCTTCGATTCACTAGCAGCTGCGCTGGTTTCTCGCCGGTTCGACTACTGCAACTCACTTATGGCTGGTATTTTAAAAAGATATTAACACAAACTACAAAATGGTTAAAAGTTCTCTTTTTTTAATTTTGACATTGTAATGGTCAAAATTTTTTGAATTTTGACATTGTAATGGTAGCATTTTAAGCTGTCATCTTAAGAAAAAATTTTGAAATTTTTTATAAATTTTTTTAATTTCGACATGGTAATGGTAGCATTTTAAGCTGTCACCTTAACAAAATTGCTCTATTATTTCAGTGTTGATTGGATTGGATCAGCTATCCTTATTGCTCAAAAGGTCCTGCATTGCTGACCAGGACACAATTAGTAGAAATAGTTTACAAATTATAAACAAACCAAGCAAGAAGGATCCAAATAACGATTTCAGAAGCCATGTAGTAATGATGTAGTTTTACTAAATGTTCAAGGAACAAAACATTTTGAAATTTGATATTTTGAACTTTGAAAGATAACACTGGAGAGAAGCCAGTTAGTTGTACAAAATGAGTATATTATACACATCATAATATGATAGGGTCATAATACCGTCATATATTATAATAGTATATGATATCATGTAATAGTACACAATATTATTACTAAATGTTCAAGGAACAAAACATTTTGAAATTTGATATTTTGAAATTTGAAAGATAACAAAGGAGAGAAACCAGTTAGTTGTATAAAATGAGTATATTATACACATTATAATATGATAGTATCATATATTATAGGCCTAATAGCATACCGGTATCATAGTATCGTTATATCATATAATAGTAAATAATATCATGAAATGTTCAAGGAACAAAACATTTTGAAATTTGGTATTTTGAAATTTGAAAGATAACACTCGAGAGAAGCTCTGCTGTCCCACCTCATGCTCGCAGCGCCGTTGCTCTCTCCGCTCAGCTGCGCAGGCTGAACTTGTTGTTCCCCGCGTGCGGACAACCATACGGCAGCGCCGTGCCTTCTCTGTGGCTGCCCCCATGACCTGGAATGGGCTTCCTACCAAGCTCCGTCAATTACCGATTGGTCATTTCACCCTGTTTCTTACTGTCCTCAAAACTGCGTTATTTGACCGTGGTTGGGCTGGGAGTGCTCCTGAGTAGGCAATCTTGAAGGGGCGCTATATAAAACTACTTTAATAATAATTTAGTTGTACAAATATTTGGACGATTACTATATTAACAGTAGATTATACTCATTATGATATCATAGTATATAAGTAGTAAGTAAAGGAATCGATCTGGCGTAGTCTTTAGCGTCAAAGGAATCGATCTGGCGCAGTCTTTAGCGTCAAAGGAATCGATCTGGCGCAGTCTTTAGCGTCAAAGGAATCGATCTGGCGCAGTCTTTAGCGTCAAAGGAATCGATCTGGCGCAGTCTTTAGCGTCAAAGGAATCGATCTGGCGCAGTCTTTAGCGTCAGAGGAATCGTTCTGGCGCACTCTCTAACATATGAGTGATCGTCCTGGCGCAGGCCCTTCAGAGTATTGGTTCTAGCGAAATTAATTCTTTTATATTTAATATATTTGAAACCTAATTTGTACTCTTACACGATTTATTTTTCACATGTATATGAAGAATAAACATATTTCTTGCAACAATTTTAAGTAGAGCGTACATTTAAATTATTTTGAACTTCAACAATTTGTATAGCGCCCTATATATTTCTTGAAACAATTTTTAAATATTTTAGATATTTTAGAATACACATATCCGAGTGGTTAGCGTGTTGGACTAGTAACCCAGAGGTCGACGATTCAAATCCCACAGGACAGAAAAATTTATAGACTCCACTCGACACTTCAAATAAGAAAAAGACAAGCAGAACTTCTTTTAATAAACTTTATTAAACTGAAACACGTCTTCTTTATTTGTAAGTTTTACAAACATAGTTATGAATCAGATAATCATTTAGTCCGGTGTCAGAAGTTAACAGATTGGCAATAGCATGAACGTTTTTATTTCAAGCTATATGTAAGCAGTAAAATATGCAATAATGTCCTACACAATTTGATAACTAAAAGAGAAGGCAGAACTTTAAAGTATTTGCTAAGAGACATAAAACTGTAAAGTGTGGAGAGCGAGCAGAATTGAAGAGAAGGTACATTTTAGTGTTAGGAACTTTGGGAAGAGCTCGCGCAGCGGCGGCGGCGGCAGCAGCGGCGGCGGCGGCGGTAGCGGCGGCGGCGGCGGCGGCAGCGGCGGCGGCGGCGGCAGCGGCGGCGGTAGCGGCGGCAGCGGCGGCAGCGGCGGTGGCGGCGGCGCGGTGGATTTCGAGTTAGTTTCACAATTTCTTCCTATGAATTGTATAATTTTTGAATTTTCAATTTGAATATATAATGATAATTCGTTCTTCAGCTTGACATTCTTTAAGATGGATCCTACCTGGCAACATCCTTTTTCTGCAATTGTAAGTGGACCTTCGGGATGTGGTAAAACGCAGTTTACACTACGATTTGTGGATCACTTACAGCACATGGTAAAACCGACAGTTGACAAAGTATTGTGGTGTTATGGGATATATCAGGATATTTTCGACAAATATCCCCAAATACTATTTCACGAAGGACTTCCAGACTTGAATATTTTCGACGGAAAAGACAGAACTCTTCTCATTTTAGACGATTTGATGAGTGAAACGGATGAGAGGGTCACTAAAAGTTTCCCAAAGATCAGTCATCACAGAAATGTTTCGGTATTATATCTCACGCAAAATCTATTTTACAAAAGCAAACATACCAGAACTATCAGTCTCAACGCTCACTATTTGGTTCTGTTCAAAAACGTAAGAGATTCTACGCAGATTGCAAATTTAGCTCGACAGATGTTTCCCGGAAAGTCAAATTTTATGCTCGAAGCTTTCAGAGATGCAACGATGCCTCCATTTGGTTATCTCTTGGTAGACCTTAGACCCGATACCGATGAGAGGTGTAGAATAAGAACAAGCATATTCCCAGGCGAGACGCATTATGTGTATGTCAGAAAATAAATATATATACAGTCGCACAGAACATGATACACTCATTACGTTAAAATGTCTCCCAAACTAAGGAAGTATCTTGCAAAGCTAAGTCTGCTTAAAAAAGCTTCGGTCAAAGTGAGGAAAAAGATTCTGAAGAACTGTAACAAGAATCTATTATGTTGTATATGCGAATGTTCTAAGAACGTTCTAAGAGGTCACGTGCCACTAACTACTCTGCAGAAGAGCAAACTGAGTCGATTTAAGAAGAATTTGAGAAGCCTGGCGTCAAAGAAAACACTCGTTAAGACTAAGAAGAGGCTCATTCAGACGGGAGGTTTCCTCGGTGCACTACTAACTCCCGTGCTTTCCTTTCTAGGCTCGCTTCTAAACCCCAACAGATAACATGGAACATGCAAAGAAAATGGTTTTAGTAGAACCTAGACAGATTGAGAAATGGAAGGAGACCATGTTGGACAAGACACTATCAAGATTGGATGGCGAAATCTATGACATACTACATAGAAATATTGCTGACGACGAAAAAGCTAAACTCTACTCAAACAGTTTAAGTCGTTATTTAAATATTGATAAACCTACAGTTATAACAAAGTTTAGTTTAAGCGATCTAGTTGCTAAAGACGATAAGGCTCAGCCCGTGATCGATTCGAAAACTAGTTCTCTAGAGACTGCCGTGTTAAGCACCGTTCCAGCGAAATGGAGGTCTCATGCATCACGACTTTTGACTCACATGAAAAACAATTCTGATATCGATTGGAGCGAAAAGGGAGAACTCGTTTTGAAGAATACAACGATACCTCAAACCCATGCCGTGGATTTGGTAAACGACCTGCTCAGAAAAAGAAGTTCAGTTCCAAATCCAACCGGTTGGAAGCATCTTGCAGACGCATTGAAGGAATGTAATATTCCACGCGAATTAATCGGTAACGAAGAGAGGTGGAAATATATTAATGAACCATCTGATGAAAGTCCACCAGTTACTCCAAAGCCCAGTCACAGAAGGTCTCGTGCAAAAGTTCGTTGGGAAGCGTACTGATGGAGTCGTATTTTGATCCAAAACATGCCGGTAGTTTTGGCGGTGTGAAAACGTTTCAAAGACACGTGAAAGGACAAATTAATCCTAAAGATGTTAGAACTTGGTTACAGAAACAAGATGCTTACACTCTGCATAAACCTGTTAGATTAACATTTAGACGTAGAAAAACATTCACCGTTGGTATTGACGATCTGTGGCAGGCCGACCTGGCTGACCTTTCTGCATTGTCCAAGTATAACGATAAGAATAAATATATTTTAACATGCATAGATGTTTTTTCCAAATATGCTTGGGTTGTTCCGCTTAAAACAAAGACTGGAACTGCCCTGACTGAGGCCTTTTCAACGCTGTTGGTCGATAGACATCCCGCACATTTACAAACCGATAAAGGTACAGAATTTCTTAACAAAACCTTTCAAGCGTTGTTGCATAGGAACGCTATAGCCTTCTATACCACCGAAAACACCGATACAAAGGCCTCTGTCGTTGAAAGGTTTAATCGCACGCTTAAAACAAAGATGTGGAAGTATTTCACATACAAAAACACCCATCGTTATACCGATGTTTTACAAGATTTGGTACACTCGTATAATAACACATATCATAGAAGTATAGATATGACACCCAGTCAAGTGACCAAAGAAACCGAACCTGCTATTAGAAAACGCTTGTATGGGGAAAAGAAGAGAGTTGCAACGTGGAAATATCGTGTGGGTGATAAAGTGAGAATAAGCAAAGCCCGAGTTGCATTCAAAAAGGGCTACCTACCTTCTTGGACGGATGAAATTTTCACAATTGAAGCACGAATACCCTCAGATCCAATCACATATGAATTGACAGACTTAAACGGAGAGAAATTGAAAGGTAGATTCTACGAAGAGGAATTGCAGCAGATTTTGAAAGAAGATGATGTTTACAAAATAGACAAAATATTAAAAAGTCGTAAGCGCGGAGGGAAAACTGAATATTTTGTTAAATGGCGAGGATATGACAATAATTTTAATTCTTGGACAACCGATATATTCAAGTTGTAGTTGTCTGATTGTTCATTCAAATAAAGTACTTTGGAGACCTTACACCGTTTGTTCTATCATGGCGCACTTTTACCTGACATTACCGAGTAATAGTTCTATGCACTACTATCCTAACAACACGCTTACACATTATACCACGCGGCTAGAAAATGATATATCACTGTCCGGCGATTGGGAAGTTGGTTTGGTCGAAATACAATATCAACACACCTGGTTCAATTTAAATAAGCTTGATGGGCGAGTCATATACACACAGACTGTAGAAAGAAATGGGATCGTATCTCATCCGCATGGTATGTTTGAATTGCCTCCGAGATATTACGACTCGCCGTCAGAGCTTGTAGAAACGTTAAACGAACATATAGAGGAGACGACTTTTAAACATGACAACATGAATTCTACACAGTTTAAGTATAACGATATCACGAACCGTGTCAGTGCGGTCATTTTTAAAGATGTAGTCATATACTTCTCACCTCATATGCGCGCAATGCTTGGCATATCCGAAAGACAGAGTCCGTTGACGAATCCGAATACTACTCCATTACTCTGGGAAGCCGATCATAGATGCGATCTAAATAGAGGGTTTTCTTCCATGTATGTATATTGTAACGTCTTGGAGCACATCCCCGTGGGTGATACAAAAGCTCCGTTACTTCGTATCGTTCATGTGTCGGGTAAAAACGGTGACAGCATAAATACGATATATGAAAAACCCCTCTACGTCCCACTGCAACGGAAAAACTTTGACTCTATAGAAATAGATATAAGGACGGATACTGGCAAACCCATACCATTCGAATACGGGAAGGTGATGGTTACACTTCATTTTAGACTTTGTAAAATTCCATATCTTTTACAATGAAAAGACAGTTTTGCTGCGATGCGAGTCGACTCGCGTACGAAGATTATTATCTGCACCAGAGTGGTAATGGTATGCCCATATTCCAAGGCGCGCGCATGCAGCGTGGTCATGGAATAGGAAGTTTTCTGAGTGGACTTTTCAGAAGCGCTTGGCCATTGATTCAAACTGGGGCTAAATCATTTGGAAAACACTTTTTGAGAACCGGTTTGCAGATTGCCAATGACGTTGTGGAGGGTCAACAATTTAAAGACTCTAGCAGAAGACGTATTCCAGAAGGTATAAAAGCTTTTACCTCGTCCAACGACTTCAATACCCAAAGCGGCAGTGGCAGGAAGAGTGTGAAAAGGTCGGGTGTGAAAAGGACGTTAAAGAGACCTGTTAAAAGATTGAAACACGACATATTCGAGAAAGATTAAGCATGGCATTCGTTCATCCACAATCTTGTGAGTGCACAAAGAGCGAATTGGATCTGTTTATCGTACCTCCAACGCAGACCAGTATAGAGAGTGGTGCATATGTCGAATATAACCCGATAGCCACAATTTCGCAGGGCACACCTATAGAATTTAGTATTACCGGAGCCGGACAAGACTATCTCGACTTGTCAAACACTCAGTTATACGTTAGAGCTCAAATTATAAAGGCAAACAACGAACCTGTAACCGATGATAATGTTGGACCGATCAACTTATTTCTGCACAGTCTTTTTTCGGAAGTTGACATCAGCTTAAACGATACCCTTGTGACACCTTCAAATAACACTTCTGCTTATCGCAGCTACTTGGAAACCCTTCTGAGCTATGGTGATGCAGCCAAAACTTCACAGCTTACCTCAGCCTTGTATTACAAGGACATTGCAACTCATTTCGAAGATGCTAACCCGCACGACGCCAATGCTGAAAACCTTGGTTTAAAGAAACGCAGTACATTTACAGACGAAGGACGTGTTGTCGACATGCTAGGATCTATTCATAGCGATCTATTTTTTCAGGATCGATTTATTCCTAACGATATTAATATAAGAGTGCGACTTGTTAGAAATAAAGATGCATTCTGTCTCATGTCGTCCGTTCAAGGAGCTGCATATAAAGTTCGAATTCTAGAATGTAAGTTATATGTGAGAAAAGTAAAGCTCAGCCCCTCGGTGTTTCTTGCACATGCGAAAGCGCTTGAACAGGGAAATGTAAAATTTCCCGTTAGAAGAGCAGTTTGCAAGACGTTTACCATACCGAGAGGTAATCTGGATGCATCTCAAGAAAGTCTTTTCTCTGGGCAGTTACCTACTAGAATCGTCATAGGTTGTGTGGACAACGATGCATTTAACGGCAGCTATACAAAGAATCCGTTCAACTTTAAGCATATGCATCTGTCTCAGTTAAAGGTATATTTGGATGGTCAACAGCAGTCTGTGAAACCTTTGGAACTAAATTTTGACAACAACCAGTTTATCAATGCATACGCCTCATTATTTATGGGAACCGGAAAGTGGATGAGAGACGAAGGAAATCTAATATCACGAGAGGACTTTCCTGGTGGATATGCACTTTATGCATTCGACTTGACTGCCGATTTAGCCGAGGGTGATCATTTTAATCTGATTAAGCAAGGTAATATTCGGCTGGATATGAAATTTGCCCAAGCTCTAGCCAACACAATAAACGTTATAGCGTTCGCAGAATTTGAGAATATTTTGGAAATTGATCGCTCAAGAAACATCATTTTCGACTATAAGAACTGAAAATGAATGGACTTAGAATTGAGTCGATACTACGGAAAGATGCAAAGTGTGGCCCTATGTTTTTGGGTGTGTTTGCGTGTGATCGTCTACCTACAACGTTAAACCAAAGTGGACCTCTGCTGATGGTCTGTAACACAGATCCGCACGACAAACCTGGAGAGCACTGGATAGTATTATACGTTGAAAATTCCTCCTATGGCGAATACTTTGACTCTTTTGGAAGACCTCCCGATACACCGTTTAGAACATTTTTGAATCGTCATTGTGTAAACTGGATATTTAGCGAGAGACATTTACAAAGTAGTGTTAGTCGTTTTTGTGGACACTATTGTATATTTTACTGCGTACATAGATCTAGAAATAAAAACGTTCATGCTATTGCCAATCTGTTAACTTCTGACACCGGACTAAATGATTATCTGATTCATAACTATGTTTGTAAAACTTACAAATAAAGAAGACGTGTTTCAGTTTAATAAAGTTTATTAAAAGAAGTTCTGCTTGTCTTTTTCTTATTTGAAGTGTCGAGTGGAGTCTATAAATTTTTCTGTCCTGTGGGATTTGAATCGTCGACCTCTGGGTTACTAGTCCAACACGCTAACCACTCGGATATGTGTATTCTAAAATATCTAAAATATTTAAAAATTGTTTCAAGAAATATATAGGGCGCTATACAAATTGTTGAAGTTCAAAATAATTTAAATGTACGCTCTACTTAAAATTGTTGCAAGAAATATGTTTATTCTTCATATACATGTGAAAAATAAATCGTGTAAGAGTACAAATTAGGTTTCAAATATATTAAATATAAAAGAATTAATTTCGCTAGAACCAATACTCTGAAGGGCCTGCGCCAGGACGATCACTCATATGTTAGAGTGTGCGCCAGAACGATTCCTCTGACGCTAAAGACTGCGCCAGATCGATTCCTTTGACGCTAAAGACTGCGCCAGATCGATTCCTTTGACGCTAAAGACTGCGCCAGATCGATTCCTTTGACGCTAAAGACTGCGCCAGATCGATTCCTTTGACGCTAAAGACTGCGCCAGATCGATTCCTTTGACACTAAAGACTGCGCCAGATCGATTCCTTTACTTACTACTTATATAACTATATATTATAATAGTATATTATATCATTATATATTATAACAGTTCATATATTATAATGTGAACAACAACTCAAAACTATTATTTTATTTTTATATTTTTCTGGGGGGAAACATAAATTCTGGGGGGATTCCCACCAGGCCCCAGAGGTGCCTAGATTGAACACTGCTTAAGAGTTGATAATGTGTTGTCAAGATAAGTCGTAAGCAGAGAACAAAACTACACAAGTGACTGAATAGAACCAACAGGGCAGTAATCTGCTATGCATTCTAAAATATGGGCCCTGCAAACGTATAAGCCTGTTCACTCAGCACAGCTCTAGTTGCAGGGATTACCACAGATAAGAAATTGGATGACCGCTGAATAGTTATAAGAATGTACAATATGTATGTATACATCAGGACAGTTAACATAGCGCAGATTTAAGTATCTCACAAAAGATCTTTCTCTGAGTTATCCTGTATATGATGTTAAACGTCATTTACAATTAAAATATTACATCAGGTAGCAAAACAATGCTCAGTAAACTGTAAAGATTCACCAATGGCGGGTCCACGCACACCCCTGGAGCCAACAAACAGAATCCCGTGGACAGTTGACAGATGTCATGGATATTCAGAGTCTCTGGACCAGGTTGCAGTGTTGCCAGTGAAGTTTTTCAGATTTCCCCAGAATTCGGTCCAAAAAATCCCCAGAAATCCCCAGATTATAAAAACACAATTTCATTAACACTCCGTTGATAGGTATGAGATATTTCAACAATATTTAACAGTAACATACTTACTTGCAGTTACATTAATAACAAAATATTCTTCAAATAAGTGGAAACAAAAAATGACTTGTTGTTTTTGAAAAGTGTCACTTGTCAAAGACTCAAAGTTGTCGGCGAGTCGGCTTCCAAGTCGACAAATCATTGACAACCTCTGTCTCGTCAAGATCATATGACTGCTTCACGGGCAGCTAGCGTGTTTCACAAAACTTCAAAACTGGAGGTTTCTGGGCCTGAACTACATTTTGTATTAACTGGGACTGGAGATTTCTTTTACTACTATGCGACAAATAGAAACAGGCATTCCTTATGAAAATTTCAATCCAAGGTGATAGGCAGTTGCGGGCAGCATTTGCACAAAGTGCAAATGAGTCACAGACAAATGTTTATTACTTCAAGTCACTCAAAATGGGCAATGCTGCTGTGCTGCATCAAGGAGACAGCAGTGCGCTTCAGTGACATTTTTTAGCAATTGTGCTGTCTGGAAAGATCTGCTTACAACATTCAATCAAATGATCAGTTTGCAAAGATGTAGTATTATGTTCTGCCATGAAAGCCGCCAACAATGTCTCCCTTTAGCAATTTTGTCTTGAGACAGGGCAGAAAACAAGAGAAACGTAGTTTTTAATGCTCAGTGCACACAAAATACATACATTTTCAATGCAAATGGTCAAAATGGTCAAATTTCCCCAGATTTGTCCAAAAAATCCCCAGATCCACAGACAAAGGCCGAAATCCCCAGATCTAGGGAAAAATCCCCAGCTCTGGCAACACTGCCAGGTTGCATCGATAGAGTGACGAGACGACAGATCACACGATGACGCTACCGCCAAGCAGTCTCTCGTTTTTTAGAAGATGACGCACGTCCGGATAATTCGTCGAGGTTTAAGGTGTACGTAGAAGAGGCAATTGTCGCGTGTCGGCCGGTAGATTGAGGCACCACCAGTCACTAACGGTCGAGCAGTGGCCCGAGACGAAAACACCCGGTTAAAACGACGTACACGGCCGTATGGCTGACTCAGTCGAACATCAGAAGGATGGGCCTTCAACTTCTCTGAGTGCTTCGTTCAGCTCGCTCTGTCATTCAGCGACTGACTTAAGACTCCCACTAATCGACCTATCTTTATTGACCGTGCTCAGCCCATCCCCCAAATGAAGCCCACTTTAGGTACACGGTACCCAGGTAAAGTCGTAAAAAAATAGACCATTTTGTGACTTGCAAACTTGACGAAGAAAATACCTTCTAAATGAACAAAATCGTTGACAAACACGACGAATAAGTCCGGTTCACAAACCTAACACCAGAAAACTCCAACATTTCCGAAATTACTGAGCAAATTCTGTGCTAAGACGAAACAGTCTAACCGTCGAAATGGCAGAGAAGTCGATGAGCGACCGACATGGCTGGTGACATGCGCATTCACTCTGACCTAGGAATAAGGACTGATTTTAACTACTGTAGGGGGCTACAGTCCAATTTTTATAAGCCATAGCTAAACTTCAAAAAGATTCTTTTGCTAAATGGGAAGTCAATGCAACAAAGATTAGGCCTATTTGGTCATATTTTGGTGCATTCTATAACTCAAGCCAAAGAATTCTAAATTCTCAAGAGCTTCATCGCTGTTGACTTTCAGAAATCAATCAGAAGCGTGTGACAGTTGTATAGTAATGTCGACGACTAGAGACCAATGCATTCGCCTAGCAGACATCGGCACACGACACCTATTTCTGCATAAGTCATAAATTTGCATGTATGACGATTTACATGTACCACTTGAATTACAAGCCTTACATAGTCCGTGAGGGACATAGTAGAGTTAAAGATAACACACAGGCTATAAGCAGAACCACATAATTTAAAATAAGTCACTCGCCTAATTATAAATATTTAAACCATTAAAAGTTTTGAGCTGCTTTGGGTGCTTAGCCGCAAGAATCCTCTTTCTGACGGGTTAACAGAGTTTTTAGCTGTAACACAAAGCTGCTCTTCCTAAGTATTTGAGTATCATCGGAATATAAATGATATACTACTGAATGATTGCCTATAGTAATGTGCCTGTGCAGCAGTGGCGTTCAATTATACGAATGAAAGTGGTCCAAGCAACGAACCCTGAAGAACTCTCCAAATTAGTAATGCATTGGACGAATAACTGCCATTTACGAGTACTGATTGGGGCTGCGTGGACAGAGTTGTAGTAAACCAATTCAATGCAGGACAGGAAACTCCAAACAAGTGGTGGAGGCGATGTAAACAATTAATGGTCTCAACAGTATCAAAAGCAGCAGGCTAGTTAAAAAAACAAGTGCTTTCAGCCTACCCCTGTCTGTGGAGTTTAAGATGGCACTGTGAACAACTGTTACAAGAGATGTAAAGTCTGTTGAGTGAAACTTACTTGTTGTTTATGATAACGGAGCTTAGATTATAATTATTTTACGGTAATCTATGTTGTTCTTGAGATGTCAAGGTATACTATAGGATATCAACAAGATTCACGCATTCTGGTAAGACTCACACTATAAGAGCGCCACGCTAGTTGGGCATAATATAAAGGCCTGCTCTAGTTCAGGTGCAATTATCTAAAACGATATCAAATCATTTTTAAATTTTCTCTTTCAGAAAAATGTCTCGACCGCGGCTGGAGGTAGTATGATTTCTTAATATGGAAACTGTATGGTATAACATGTCTTAGTGTTGTCTGCACGTTTTTCGATGAAATAGTGAGAAAAACTCAGAAGCGAGCATAAACTATTGGATTTTGACACTATTAAGCCTACTTACTTAAATCTATTTACTTTTTGACATTTCAACGTAACCCAATCGGTGAGTATTCACACACAATGTAAGCACACACTCACTTCCTGGCACCACGTCAGTTGGGTTGAAGTTAATATTTGATCTAGTTTGAGTGTCATTTATGGGAATGATTTAAGATATCTTTTGAATGATGTGTTTCAGAGATTCAGCAGAGACAGACCGAAATGAAGGTACAATACAATACAACTAAAGATTGATAACGCGCCTTAAGAAGACAAGCCTTGCACAAAAGCGCGTTGCGTTGTATTTCTAGTCATAGTACAATGTGAATAGATGAGTTTTTAATTTAGATTTAAACTGAGCAACAGATGTGCATTGACGGACTGTAGTTGGAAGACTGTTCCGTTCTATAGGTCCTGAGACCGAGAAGGCACGACTACCAAACTTCCGGTTTGTGCGAAGTACCGGTACGTTAAAATCCCCTCGCCTGGCAGATCGGAGTTCTCTGGAGTTGGAAGCAGAACATGTCGTGACCATGGATGTAATGTACGAGGGAGAGGTTCCAGAGTTGATATGGTACTTGAGGAGGCATAGTTTGAAGGCGTTACGGGCACGGATGGGAAGCCAGTGTAGTTGTTGCATGGATAGTGAGACAGTTTTGAGCTGCTGTGGGTGCTTAGCCGCACGAATCCTGTTTCTGACGGGTTTAAAGAATTTTATTAGCTGCAACACAAAGCTGCTCTTCCTAAGAGGCAATTTACATGAACTGCATAATTTTTATAGTTGAATTGCAATACCAAGTGCCAAACGAAATTTGAATTTGAGTATCATCGGCATATAAATGATATACTAATGAATGAGTGCCTATAGTAATGTGCCTGTGCAACAGTGGCGTACAATTATACGAATGAAAGTGGTCCAAGCAACGAACCCTGAAGAACTCCCCAAATTAGTAATGCATTGGACGAATAACTGCCATTTACGAGTACTGATTGGGGCTGCGTGGACAGAGTTGTAGTAAACCAATTCAATGCAGGACAGGAAACTCCAAACAAGTGGTGGAGGCGATGTAAACAATTAATGGTCTCAACAGTATCAAAAGCAGCAGACTAGTTAAGAAAAACAAGTGCTTTCAGCCTACCCCTGTCTGTGGAGTTTAAGATAGCACTGTGAACAACTGTTACAAGCGATGTAAAGTCTGTTGAGTGAAACTTACTTGTTGTTTATGATAACGGAGCTTAGATTATAATTATTTTACGGGAATCTATATTGTTCTTGAGATGTCAAGGTATACTATAGGATCTCAAAACAAGATTCACGCATTCTGGTAAGACTCACACTATAAGAGCGCCACGCTAGTTGGGCATAATATAAAGGCCTGCTCTAGTTCAGGTGCAATTATCTAAAACGATATCAAATCATTTTTAAATTTTCTCTTTCAGAAAAATGTCTCGACCGCGGCTGGAGGTAGTATGATTTCTTAATAAGGAAACTGTATGGTAACAGCGGCGCGTTTACAGAAAACGGGGCCCTAGGCGCAAACATTTTTGGGGGCCCTTCTGAATTTGTAGACTGAAAGTCTGAGACTCTGGTAGTGTTAAACCTACCTGTGCAAAACACCATGAAGTTGAACTTGAAGCCGTTTTTGCGAATGTTATTGACTTATAATTACAATTAGTTATAGAAACTATTTTCAAAGAATGTGAAGTTATTTGATTTAATGATTTTAGTAAACAACGCAATAATATTTATAATTGTACAGTGTACAGTAGGCTACTCGTTTGTGTGCAACACAATGCGTCAATGCTATATTATATAATGTAAGAAATGCTTGAAAAAATCTTTGAAATTTAATCGCAGAATTGGTGTTACTTTTTTGTCATAAACAAAGTAACAGAAACAGAAGAGAAAGTTTATATTGCAAAAACATGCGAATGCAGAATTCAGGGCTTTCTTTCTGCATTTGAGCCTAGCAAAAAATTATCAATTTGTTGGTCAAAGTTTCAGCAGATTCGATGCAGAGCAAAACTAAATTACCTAGCCGATCTTGATCAGTGGAACTTCTGATATAGTTTTTCACTCTTTTAAGTACAGAAAACGACCGTTCTCCAGAAGTATTACTTATTGGTATCGTAAGGTAAATACGCAAAATTGTTTCCACATTTGGAAATGTGGATTGTAGAACACGTAACACCAGCTGATACAAATCGATGGGATTTGTGATGTTTTTATTTTAACAATATTAATGAAAGTTTCAATTACTTAAAAAAACAAAAAATTACGGAATAATCAGACTTAAACATTCAACACGTAAACTGCAGCTATATATAATTTATATAAGAGGTCGTTGCTGCCGTTATATACACTGTGTCCCGATGAAAAGTGGACCCCAAGAAAGAGTGTCATACCTCGGTCATAACTTTTAGCATTTGCCTGAAATTTTAAAAACAACAACAATAGCCATACTACAACCAAATCCTAACGCCGTTTGGAAATGTTGCCGAGTTTGTCAAGTTTGTGAATGTTTGAGACGCAGCCCTGAAAAATGGGAAGTTTCCAACATACAAGAGCCATAAGGAAGTGAAGTTCAGCTACAGCTGGTGTTCAGAATGTCCTTTTTGTTCACGGACACACGACCGTGGACGTGGATGCCACTGTTTGATGGCCCGATCGATGATCACGTGGTCAAACAGCTGCAACTCTTAAATCAGACGCGAAATCCAAACCTGGAGTGTACTGGAGGAGCACGTTTATCGTTCCCGCATTCGTGACGTCGATCACCGGAGGCGCGTTGATTGAAGAGTGGCAGCTGTTTGATCACGTGATCATCGATCGGGCCATCAAAGAGTGGCGTCCACGTCCACGGTCGTGTGTCTGTGAACAAAAAGGACATTTTTAACACCAGCTGTAGCTGAACTTCACTTCCTTATGGCTCTTGTATGTTGGAAACTTCCCATTTTCAGGGCTGCATCTCAAACATCCACAAACTTGACAAACTCGGCAACATTTCCAAACTGCGTTAGGATTTGGTTGTAATATGGCTATTGTTGTTGTTTTTAAAATTTCAGGCAAATGCTAAAAGTTTTGACCGAGTTATTACACTTTTTCTTTGGGTCCACTTTTCATCGGGACACAGTGTATAAGAAGTCGTTGCTGCAGACGGCCGTTGCTGCTTGTTGCTAACAAGTTTGATGTTATTTTGCGCAAAGTCAAAATGAATTATTAGCCCAAATGAACAAAAGAATTATTAATTACCATAATATATTTCAATATGAATGCTAAACTGTAAAAAAATAGAAAATAGGTAATATTTAAAAAAAGTCAAAATTCACATGTTATTTTCATAATTGAAAAAAAAATATTTTCCCTCTTTGGGGCCCCCTAGATTTGGGGGCCCTAGGCGCGCGCCTAATGCGCCTATAGGTAAACGCGCCTCTGTATGGTAAAACATGTCTTAGTGTTGTCTGCACGTTTTTCGATAAAATAGTGAGAAAACACTCAGAAGCGAGCATAAACTATTGGATTTTGACACTATTAAGCCTACTTACTTAAATCTATTTACTTTTTGACATTTCAACGTAACCCATTCGGTGAGTATTCACACACAATGTAAGCACACACTCACTTCCTGGCACCACGTCAGTTGGGTTGAAGTTAATATTTGATCTAGTTTGAGTGTCATTTATGGGAATGATTTAAGATATCTTTTGAATGATGTGTTTCAGAGATTCAGCAGAGACAGACCGAAATGAAGGTACAATACAATACAACTAAAGATTGATAACGCGCCTTAAGAAGACAAGTCTTGCACAAAAGCGCGTTGCGTTGTATTTCTAGTCATAGTACAATGTGAATAGATGAGTTTTTAATTTAGATTTAAACTGAGCAACAGATGTGCATTGACGGACTGTAGTTGGAAGACTGTTCCGTTCTATAGGTCCTGAGACCGAGAAGGCACGACTACCAAATTTCCGGTTTGTGCCTGGCAGATCGGAGTTCTCTGGAGTTGGAAGCAGAACATGGGGTGACCATGGATGTAATGTACGAGGGAGAGGTTCCAGAGTTGATATGGTACTTGAGGAGGCATAGTTTGAAGGCGTTACGGGCACGGATGGGAAGCCAGTGTAGTTGTTGCATGGATAGTGAGACAGTTTTGAGCTGCTGTGGGTGCTTAGCCGCACGAATCCTGTTTCTGACGGGTTTAAAGAATTTTATTAGCTGCAACACAAAGCTGCACTTCCTAAGAGGCAATTTGCATGAACTGCATAATTTTTATAGTTGAATTGCAATACCAAGTGCCAAACGAAATTTGAATTTGAGTATCATCGGCATATAAATGATATACTAATGAATGAGTGCCTATAGTAATGTGCCTGTGCAACAGTGGCGTACAATTATACTAATGAAAGTGGTCCAAGCAACGAACCCTGAAGAACTCCCCAAATTAGTAATGCATTGGACGAATAACTGCCATTTACGAGTACTGATTGGGGCTGCGTGGACAGAGTTGTAGTAAACCAATTCAATGCAGGACAGGAAACTCCAAACAAGTGGTGGAGGCGATGTAAACAATTAATGGTCTCAACAGTATCAAAAGCAGCAGACTAGTTAAGAAAAACAAGTGCTTTCAGCCTACCCCTGTCTGTGGAGTTTAAGATGGCACTGTGAACAACTGTTACAAGCGATGTAAAGTCTGTTGAGTGAAACTTACTTGTTGTTTATGATAACGGAGCTTAGATTATAATTATTTTACGGGAATCTATATTGTTCTTGAGATGTCAAGGTATACTATAGGATCTCAAAACAAGATTCACGCATTCTGGTAAGACTCACACTATAAGAGCGCCACGCTAGTTGGGCATAATATAAAGGCCTGCTCTAGTTCAGGTGCAATTATCTAAAACGATATCAAATCATTTTTAAATTTTCTCTTTCAGAAAAATGTCTCGACCGCGGCTGGAGGTAGTATGATTTCTTAATAAGGAAACTGTATGGTAAAACATGTCTTAGTGTTGTCTGCACGTTTTTCGATAAAAGTGAGAAAACACTCAGAAGCGAGCATAAACTATTGGATTCTGACACTATTAAGCCTACTTACTTAAATCTATTTACTTTTTGACATTTCAACGTAACCCATTCGGTGAGTATTCACACACAATGTAAGCACACACTCACTTCCTGGCACCACGTCAGTTGGGTTGAAGTTAATATTTGATCTAGTTTGAGTGTCATTTATGGGAATGATTTAAGATATCTTTTGAATGATGTGTTTCAGAGATTCAGCAGAGACAGGCCGAAATGAAGGTACAATACAATACAACTAAAGATTGATAACGCGCCTTAACAAGACAAGTCTTGCACAAAAGCGCGTTGCGTTGTATTTCTAGTCATAGTACAATGTGAATAGATGAGTTTTTAATTTAGATTTAAACTGAGCAACAGATGTGCATTGACGGACTGTAGTTGGAAGACTGTTCCGTTCTATAGGTCCTGAGACCGAGAAGGCACGACTACCAAACTTCCGGTTTGTGCGAAGTACCGGTACGTTAAAATCCCCTCGCCTGGCAGATCGGAGTTCTCTGGAGTTGGAAGCAGAACATGTCCTGACCATGGATGTATTGTACGAGGGAGAGGTTCCAGAGTTGATATGGTACTTGAGGAGGCATAGTTTGAAGGCGTTACGGGCACGCTGGGAAGCCAGTGTAGTTGTTGCATGGATAGTGAGACAGTTTTGAGCTGCTGTGGGTGCTTAGCCGCACGAATCCTGTTTCTGACGGGTTTAAAGAATTTTATTAGCTGCAACACAAAGCTGCTCTTCCTAAGAGGCAATTTACATGAACTGCATAATTTTTATAGTTGAATTGCAATACCAAGTGCCAAACGAAATTTGAATTTGAGTATCATCGGCATATAAATGATATACTAATGAATGAGTGCCTATAGTAATGTGCCTGTGCAACAGTGGCGTACAATTATACGAATGAAAGTGGTCCAAGCAACGAACCCTGAAGAACTCCCCAAATTAATAATGCATTGGACGAATAACTGCCATTTACGAGTACTGAATGGGGCTGCGTGGACAGAGTTGTAGTAAACCAATTCAATGCAGGACAGGAAACTCCAAACAAGTGGTGGAGGCGATGTAAATAATTAATGGTCTCAACAGTATCAAAAGCAGCAGACTAGTTAAGAAAAACAAGTGCTTTCAACCTACCCTTGTCTGTGGAGTTTAAGATAGCACTGTGAACAACAGGCGATGTAAAGTCTGTTGAGTGAAACTTACTTGTTGAAGAACTCCCCAAATTAGTAATGCATTGGACGAATAACTGCCATTTACGAGTACTGATTGGGGCTGCGTGGACAGAGTTGTAGTAAACCAATTCAATGCAGGACAGGAAACTCCTAACAAGTGGTGGAGGCGATGTAAACAATTAATGGTCTCAACAGTATCAAAAGCAGCAGGCTAGTTAAAAAAACAAGTGCTTTCAGCCTACCCCTGTCTGTGGAGTTTAAGATAGCACTGTGAACAACTGTTACAAGCGATGTAAAGTCTGTTGAGTGAAACTTACTTGTTGTTTATGATAACGGAGCTTAGATTATAATTATTTTACGGGAATCTATATTGTTCTTGAGATGTCAAGGTATACTATAGGATCTCAAAACAAGATTCACGCATTCTGGTAAGACTCACACTATAAGAGCGCCACGCTAGTTGGGCATAATATAAAGGCCTGCTCTAGTTCAGGTGCAATTATCTAAAACGATATCAAATCATTTTTAAATTTTCTCTTTCAGAAAAATGTCTCGACCGCGGCTGGAGGTAGTATGATTTCTTAATAAGGAAACTGTATGGTAAAACATGTCTTAGTGTTGTCTGCACGTTTTTCGATAAAATAGTGAGAAAACACTCAGAAGCGAGCATAAACTATTGGATTTTGACACTATTAAGCCTACTTACTTAAATCTATTTACTTTTTGACATTTCAACGTAACCCATTCGGTGAGTATTCACACACAATGTAAGCACACACTCACTTCCTGGCACCACGTCAGTTGGGTTGAAGTTAATATTTGATCTAGTTTGAGTGTCATTTATGGGAATGATTTAAGATATCTTTTGAATGATGTGTTTCAGAGATTCAGCAGAGACAGACCGAAATGAAGGTACAATACAATACAACTAAAGATTGATAACGCGCCTTAACAAGACAAGTCTTGCACAAAAGCGCGTTGCGTTGTATTTCTAGTCATAGTACAATGTGAATAGATGAGTTTTTAATTTAGATTTAAACTGAGCAACAGATGTGCATTGACGGACTGTAGTTGGAAGACTGTTCCGTTCTACAGGTCCTGAGACCGAGAAGGCACGACTACCAAACTTCCGGTTTGTGCGAAGTACCGGTACGTTAAAATCCCCTCGCCTGGCAGATCGGAGTTCTCTGGAGTTGGAAGCAGAACATGTCGTGACCATGGATGTAATGTACGAGGGAGAGGTTCCAGAGTTGATATGGTATTTGAGGAGGCATAGTTTGAAGGCGTTACGGGCACGGATGGGAAGCCAGTGTAGTTGTTGCATGGATAGTGAGACAGTTTTGAGCTGCTGTGGGTGCTTAGCCGCACGAATCCTGTTTCTGACGGGTTTAAAGAATTTTATTAGCTGCAACACAAAGCTGCTCTTCCTAAGAGGCAATTTACATGAACTGCATAATTTTTATAGTTGAATTGCAATACCAAGTGCCAAACGAAATTTGAATTTGAGTATCATCGGCATATAAATGATATACTAATGAATGAGTGCCTATAGTAATGTGCCTGTGCAACAGTGGCGTACAATTATACGAATGAAAGTGGTCCAAGCAACGAACCCTGAAGAACTCCCCAAATTAGTAATGCATTGGACGAATAACTGCCATTTACGAGTACTGATTGGGGCTGCGTGGACAGAGTTGTAGTAAACCAATTCAATGCAGGACAGGAAACTCCAAACAAGTGGTGGAGGCGATGTAAACAATTAATGGTCTCAACAGTATCAAAAGCAGCAGACTAGTTAAGAAAAACAAGTGCTTTCAGCCTACCCCTGTCTGTGGAGTTTAAGATAGCACTGTGAACAACTGTTACAAGCGATGTAAAGTCTGTTGAGTGAAACTTACTTGTTGTTTATGATAACGGAGCTTAGATTATAATTATTTTACGGGAATCTATATTGTTCTTGAGATGTCAAGGTATACTATAGGATATCAACAAGATTCACGCATTCTGGTAAGACTCACACTATAAGAGCGCCACGCTAGTTGGGCATAATATAAAGGCCTGCTCTAGTTCAGGTGCAATTATCTAAAACGATATCAAATCATTTTTAAATTTTCTCTTTCAGAAAAATGTCTCGACCGCGGCTGGAGGTAGTATGATTTCTTAATAAGGAAACTGTATGGTAAAACATGTCTTAGTGTTGTCTGCACGTTTCTCGATAAACTAGTGAGAAAACACTCAGAAGCGAGCATAAACTATTGGATTTTGACACTATTAAGCCTACTTACTTAAATCTATTTACTTTTTGACATTTCAACGTAACCCAATCGGTGAGTATTCACACACAATGTAAGCACACACTCACTTCCTGGCACCACGTCAGTTGGGTTGAAGTTAATATTTGATCTAGTTTGAGTGTCATTTATGGGAATGATTTAAGATATCTTTTGAATGATGTGTTTCAGAGATTCAGCAGAGACAGACCGAAATGAAGGTACAATACAATACAACTAAAGATTGATAACGCGCCTTAAGAAGACAAGCCTTGCACAAAAGCGCGTTGCGTTGTATTTCTAGTCATAGTACAATGTGAATAGATGAGTTTTTAATTTAGATTTAAACTGAGCAACAGATGTGCATTGACGGACTGTAGTTGGAAGACTGTTCCGTTCTATAGGTCCTGAGACCGAGAAGGCACGACTACCAAACTTCCGGTTTGTGCGAAGTACCGGTACGTTAAAATTCCCTCGCCTGGCAGATCGGAGTTCTCTGGAGTTGGAAGCAGAACATGTCCTGACCATGGATGTATTGTACGAGGGAGAGGTTCCAGAGTTGATATGGTACTTGAGGAGGCATAGTTTGAAGGCGTTACGGGCACGCTGGGAAGCCAGTGTAGTTGTTGCATGGATAGTGAGACAGTTTTGAGCTGCTGTGGGTGCTTAGCCGCACGAATCCTGTTTCTGACGGGTTTAAAGAATTTTATTAGCTGCAACACAAAGCTGCTTTTCCTAAGAGGCAATTTACATGAACTGCATAATTTTTATAGTTGAATTGCAATACCAAGTGCCAAACGAAATTTGAATTTGAGTATCATCGGCATATAAATTATATACTAATGAATGAGTGCCTATAGTAATGTGCCTGTGCAACAGTGGCGTACAATTATACGAATGAAAGTGGTCCAAGCAACGAACCCTGAAGAACTCCCCAAATTAATAATGCATTGGACGAATAACTGCCATTTATGAGTACTGAATGGGGCTGCGTGGACAGAGTTGTAGTAAACCAATTCAATGCAGGACAGGAAACTCCAAACAAGTGGTGGAGGCGATGTAAATAATTAATGGTCTCAACAGTATCAAAAGCAGCAGACTAGTTAAGAAAAACAAGTGCTTTCAACCTACCCTTGTCTGTGGAGTTTAAGATAGCACTGTGAACAACAGGCGATGTAAAGTCTGTTGAGTGAAACTTACTTGTTGAAGAACTCCCCAAATTAGTAATGCATTGGACGAATAACTGCCATTTACGAGTACTGATTGGGGCTGCGTGGACAGAGTTGTAGTAAACCAATTCAATGCAGGACAGGAAACTCCAACAAGGGGGTGGAGGCGATGTAAACAATTAATGGTCTCAACAGTATCAAAAGCAGCAGACTAGTTAAGAAAAACAAGTGCTTTCAGCCTACCCCTGTCTGTGGAGTTTAAGATAGTACTGTGAACAACTCTTACAAGCGATGTAAAGTCTGTTGAGTGAAACTTACTTCTTGTTTATGATAACGGAGCTTAGATTATAATTATTTTACGGGAATCTATATTGTTCTTGAGATGTCAAGGTATACTATAGGATATCAACAAGATTCACGCATTCTGGTAAGACTCACACTATAAGAGCGCCACGCTAGTTGCGCATAATATAAAGCTAAAGGCCTGCTCTAGTTCAGGTGCAATTATCTAAAACGATATCAGATCATTTTTAAATTTTCTCTTTCAGAAAAATGTCTCGACCGCGGCTGGAGGTAGTATGATTTCTTAATAAGGAAATTGTATGGTAAAACATGTCTTAGAGCATGTCTTAAAACATGTCTGCACGTTTTTCGATAAAATAGTGAGAAAACACTCAGAAGCGAGCATAAACTATTGGATTTTGACACTATTAAGCCTACTTACTTAAATCTATTTACTTTTTGACATTTCAACGTAACCCATTCGGTGAGTATTCACACACAATGTAAGCACACACTCACTTCCTGGCACCACGTCAGTTGGGTTGAAGTTAATATTTGATCTAGTTTGAGTGTCATTTATGGGAATGATTTAAGATATCTTTTGAATGATGTGTTTCAGAGATTCAGCAGAGACAGACCGAAATGAAGGTACAATACAATACAACTAAAGATTGATAACGCGCCTTAAGAAGACAAGTCTTGCACAAAAGCGCGTTGCGTTGTATTTCTAGTCATAGTACAATGTGAATAGATGAGTTTTTAATTTAGATTTAAACTGAGCAACAGATGTGCATTGACGGACTGTAGTTGGAAGACTGTTCCGTTCTATAGGTCCTGAGACCGAGAAGGCACGACTACCAAATTTCCGGTTTGTGCCTGGCAGATCGGAGTTCTCTGGAGTTGGAAGCAGAACATGGGGTGACCATGGATGTAATGTACGAGGGAGAGGTTCCAGAGTTGATATGGTACTTGAGGAGGCATAGTTTGAAGGCGTTACAGGCACGGATGGGAAGCCAGTGTAGTTGTTGCATGGATAGTGAGACAGTTTTGAGCTGCTGTGGGTGCTTAGCCGCACGAATCCTGTTTCTGACGGGTTTAAAGAATTTTATTAGCTGCAACACAAAGCTGCTCTTCCTAAGAGGCAATTTACATGAACTGCATAATTTTTATAGTTGAATTGCAATACCAAATGCCAAACGAAATTTGAATTTGAGTATCATCGGCATATAAATGATATACTAATGAATGAGTGCCTATAGTAATGTGCCTGTGCAACAGTGGCGTACAATTATACGAATGAAAGTGGTCCAAGCAACGAACCCTGAAGAACTCCCCAAATTAGTAATGCATTGGACGAATAACTGCCATTTACGAGTACTGATTGGGGCTGCGTGGACAGAGTTGTAGTAAACCAATTCAATGCAGGACAGGAAACTCCAAACAAGTGGTGGAGGCGATGTAAACAATTAATGGTCTCAACAGTATCAAAAGCAGCAGGCTAGTTAAAAAAACAAGTGCTTTCAGCCTACCCCTGTCTGTGGAGTTTAAGATGGCACTGTGAACAACTGTTACAAGAGATGTAAAGTCTGTTGAGTGAAACTTACTTGTTGTTTATGATAACGGAGCTTAGATTATAATTATTTTACGGTAATCTATGTTGTTCTTGAGATGTCAAGGTATACTATAGGATATCAACAAGATTCACGCATTCTGGTAAGACTCACACTATAAGAGCGCCACGCTAGTTGGGCATAATATAAAGGCCTGCTCTAGTTCAGGTGCAATTATCTAAAACGATATCAGATCATTTTTAAATTTTCTCTTTCAGAAAAATGTCTCGACCGCGGCTGGAGGTAGTATGATTTCTTAATAAGGAAACTGTATGGTAAAACATGTCTTAGTGTTGTCTGCACGTTTTTCGATAAAATAGTGAGAAAACACTCAGAAGCGAGCATAAACTATTGGATTTTGACACTATTAAGCCTACTTACTTAAATCTATTTACTTTTTGACATTTCAACGTAACCCATTCGGTGAGTATTCACACACAATGTAAGCACACACTCACTTCCTGGCACCACGTCAGTTGGGTTGAAGTTAATATTTGATCTAGTTTGAGTGTCATTTATGGGAATGATTTAAGATATCTTTTGAATGATGTGTTTCAGAGATTCAGCAGAGACAGGCCGAAATGAAGGTACAATACAATACAACTAAAGATTGATAACGCGCCTTAACAAGACAAGTCTTGCACAAAAGCGCGTTGCGTTGTATTTCTAGTCATAGTACAATGTGAATAGATGAGTTTTTAATTTAGATTTAAACTGAGCAACAGATGTGCATCTGATTAGAAAATAGTAGGCGGGTTGAAAATCGATCGCGCTGGACGGAGTAGGCGAGCGATTAACGGTCGACCTCGGAAGCTCTTGCGTACAGCAATTTGTGTATCGTATTCGTAATTTTTTCGTATCGCTGCGTATAGTACTCATCTGGTAGGCCTATTTCACTTCAGTTCCGTTATCTGAGTAGGTTTCTTGAAGAGACGCTATCTAAATTCTCAGAATGAATGAATGAATGAACATTCACTAGAAACCTACCATCGCGTAAGATGACGTGTGACGGCTCATTTCACAACGTTGTTTGAGCCTTCGGCATTCTTTGAACACTCATTTTTAGCTTGACCTTTCAGCCGTCAATCCATTCGAATTTTATTGGCGTGCTTTCTGCAGGACTTGCAGTGAATTCTGTTCACAGTTAGACGGTTTTCTATTTCGACTGCATCGACATCGAACGAGTAGAATAATTTCCATGACAGATACGTGCTCAACTGTACATTATTATTCGACTTGCTCATCCTCGCCGCCATTGTTGTTTAAAATAATTTCCGAAATTGGTGATGTTACGGATGATGTCACGCGGCGTGAGGTGTCGGCCGTGTTGTTAAAGCCAATCATATTGCACGGAAATGGAGTGATCAGTCAGCAGTAATTAGGACAGGTCACGGCACGCATTCACCGCTGCCGCGAGTAATTAAATTAAAGTAATCTCAATTAGGTAAATAAAATAATGGTCTGGCTCCAGGTTCGTCTATCGTCTTGGAGTGTAACTCAAACTCGACGAGCGACGACCGACTGTCACCGACGGTGAGAAGCCTTCGGCTAGGCGAGCGGTGAATCGCTCGCCGGTACCTTTGCTAGGCGAGCGACCAAGGAGAGCGATCGATCGCTAGCCTTAAATCAGACGCTCTGGCATTGACGGACTGTAGTTGGAAGACTTCCATTCTATAGGTCCTGAGACCGATAAGGCACGACTACCAAACTTCCGGTTTGTGCGAAGTACGGTAAAATCCCCTCGCCTGGCCGATCGGAGTCCTCTGGAGTTGGAAGCAGAACATGTTGTGACCATGGATGTTATGTACGAGGGAGAGGTTCCAGGATTGATATGGTGTATAAGGAGGCATAGTTTGATAGATGGGAAACCAGTGTAGTTGTTGCATGGATGGTGTGATGTGATCTCTAGGACCAAGATCTTTTACTAGACGAGTGACCGTGTGAAGAACAGATGATAGAGGTTGTTTAGTGTCGATGAAGGAAGACTGGATAGGACAGAGTTGCAGTAGTCGAGGCGAGAGATGTGTGACGTTCGCCTCGCCCTCTAGCGACCGCGCGCCCTGTTGCAAGGCATCGCTGACTGGACAAAGCGTGCGGGATTTGAACCCGGGACCATGTGGGGCTTAATTCTTACCTCTACACCACTTGTGTCGAGCGCTATATGTTTATCTGGTACCAAGGATGCTTCATGACATATGTCTGCGTGTGTGTCAGGTCCTTCTGCCTTTACAACAGTATTTTCGGCGGGAAAGTTCCCGCCTAACCGACCAACTTCCCGCGCTAACTGTGACATGCTTGCTTCCAATTTCTCTTGGCGCCATGTGAATCCTCTCATTAATTCACGCAATTCAAACAGTGTATCAGTTTTAGAGCTATCAGCCAAGATCTCCATTGATTCAAATATTCTTTATTTCTAGGACAAAAATCTAAGGAAAACCCTCAGATTTGACTCATACTACGCGCTGGGGTAGTTTAATTAGAAACTCTACAGTTCAAAGCGTCTTTTAAATCAAATGTCGAATTACACCTTAAACAGATCATAAAATGAAAATAGTCAATTACCAGTCTATTACAGAAACTATTAAAATAACTATTATTACAAATGATCAAGTTGTCCGAGAGTTACGATCACATTAGAACTTCTCAGTTGACTTTATCAACCTGATACTATCACAAATCAGTCCTTAAAACAATTGAAACGATACTCAACCTTTACCGTTTTCCGTGTCCAACTTTAAACATTCACAAAGTTCGTCGATCGATTCCTTTAATCGAAACTAGTTAGGCCACAACTCACCATAGAGGCACTAACTTTACTAAAGGCAATCTAAATAAAACACAATTCTCAAGCTTATTCTACACCAACGTGGCACACACAGCGCAACCACACACTAGTCACACACCCACTAGCGCAAACGTGACACTCCCGCGCATTGAGCGAGATCGCTCTTTAATATAGCAGTTTTATGCGCGCGCAACCGTCCCGCGTAAAATCTATCCAATCAGCACCCGTGAAGTCTGCCGCGCTGAACATTCATTGGCAAGATATAAATACCGATAATTATATGCGATGCTATGCAAATTTATCTTCACATGAAACAAGTATTTATGTTGCGCTGCACAAACCTCAATGAAATGAAAACTGACGTTCGTCACAGATGACGAAGGCTAGAACAAGAATATGGAGGCAGGTTTCATTTAGGTAGCGTTTCACTTGTCGACTTCGGCGAAGGTGGAAGTGGCATGCTTTGGCAATGCAGGAAATGTGATGAGTCATGTTAAGATGGCAGTAACATTACGCCAAGGTCGCGGACCAGGTATGAGCAGCTTGAGTCGAGCATTACGGTTGTATGATTTAATATTGAAACTAGATTGTTAAACGTATGGCGTCTTGAAGTATATGCTTGCTTCAATATAATTGTGAAATGAACAAACGCAGAGCGAGCAAACCTATTTGATTTTGACACTGTTGTGTTGACTTGCTTTGTCTTAAACCGTCCTCAATCCGCGGATTGGCTGCGCAACGGACAATTCTAGTCCATCCAGTCCTGTTTCTTTTCTCTTTCAATAACCGGTCGATGATAAACCAGTCTACGACCTTGTGTTATCAATCCATCCCATTTTGACCTCTTCATCCAGGAATTGTGCTTTGAATAATCTTCATTTTCAGACAATCCGCAATCTTCCGCAGCACATTTAAGTGTACTGATTGAGCTGTGTGGCAAACCAATTTAATGTAGGACCAGAACCCCAAACCAATGCTGGAGGTGATGCAAAAGAAGTGAATGGTCTTAACAGCATCAAAAGCAACAAGTTACGAAAAAGAAGTGCTTTCACACTACCATTTTAAGCAGAATATAGGATACCATTGTGAACAACACGCGATGTAGAATCTGTTGAGTGAAAAGTTACGTGTGCTTTACGACAACGGCGCTGGTGAAAGAATATAGATTCGATTGTTAGTAATATTCACGAACAGAAATGTCATCAAGGGTGTCATTGTGTGTGCGTGTAAAACAAAACAAATGTGACGCTCCTCTCATTGGCTGCAATTGTGACGAACGTAAATTCGTATGTTATTTGTTTTAATTAAATGATCAGCGCAACATAAATGCCGGCCAGGCGAACATGGACATTTGCATAGCGCCGCATCTCATTAAATCTAATGATAGCACGCCAATGAAAGACGAAGCGGTAAAGGCGGAGGCTACTGATTGGTTAGATATTGGAGGGAAGTTTGCGCGCGAATTAAGAAGGTTGTATTAAGAGAGGTCAACGCTGAATGCGCGCCAGTGTTGTTTTTGCTTGCTATGTGAAGGACCGTTTCTTGTGTGATCGTCGCCTTGCGATTAAATCTAGCAAAGTTTCATTTCTGGTGTCGTTTCGTGTGACGAGTGGATATTTGATTACGTAGATTGTTGACTTTCTGGTGGTTGAGTATCGTTACCAGTTTTTATATTTTAATTTGTGTTTCATTTTGTTACAAAGTTAAGAAATTTGTACAGCGTGCTTAGTTAGACATTATTAAGTCGATTATATAAGGAATCTCGAGAAGATCGGACACGATTATTGTTAAAACTAACTGGCAAATGATTAATATCGCTAGTGTGTATTGACAATTTAGAACTTGGTCTAGATCGGTGACCAGACCCGATAAAGTGTCAGTCGATTTTCAGACATTGACTTACTGATTTGTACAGACATTAATTTGCATCTTTCATTTCTTTTAATAAATAAATTTACTTGGAATTAAGTCATTATGTCTGACAAAGTGGTGGCCGCTTTGGTCGAGGAAATGTCCGAGATGACGGCGCTAATGAGAAACTTTATTTCCCGCCAAGAACAGGTAGAAACCAGTGTGGCACAGTTAGCGCGGGAAGTTGGCAGTTTGCGCGGGAACTTTCCCGCCGAAAATACTGTTGTAAGGGCAGAAGGACCTGTCACACACGCAGACATATGTCAGGAAACATCCTTGGTACCAGAGAAACATATAGCGCTCGACACAAGTGGTGTAGAGGTAAGAATTAAGCCACACATGGTCCCGGGTTCAAATCCCGCACGTTTTGTCCAGTCAGCCGATGCCTTGCAACAGGGCGCGCGGTCGCTAGAGGGCGAGGCGAACGCCACACAATGACTTCACAATGACCAATGACGTCAAAAAACGGGACGATCACTTCGTCCAAAGTAAATTTCAGTATACCGTTAACGACGGCTCTTTTAAACTAATGGCTAAAAACGCACTTAAAATAATTTATTCGCTAAAACGCTGCGAAAGAGCTTAACGGGATTAAAAGGGCCAGATACATAACGAAGTTAACTAAAAACCTACCATTTTACCGTATTAGGACGGGCAAACATCTAGTTAGATTATAATTATATTTCAGGAATCTATTTTGTTATTGAAATGTCAACGCATGCTAGGATACTCGTGAACAATGTTCACGCATTCTGGTAAGATTGACACTATTGTCTTTGATCCTTCCCTCTCTACTGATCAAGTTAACCTTGTTTCCCGATCTTGCTTTTATCATCGACGCCAACTCCGATCCATCTGCAAGTCTGTTTAATTTCATGCTGTCACTACACTGATTTGCACTCGGGTGGACTTTGGTAATGCTGTGTACATTAGCCTTTTCTCCTCCAATATGCAGAAACTCCAGACTATTCTTAATGCCGCTGCTCGGCTTATAGGTGATATTCCTTAGTTTTCCAAATTTCTGCCTTTATGCGTGATTCTTTCCACTGGCTCCCTGTCCAACAGCGAATTCAGTTCAACACCCACACTCTCATGCGTAACTGCCTCACTGAGTCTTAACTATTGCATTTGTGCACCCTGCGTCTTACCTATTGAATTTGTGCACCCCAGTTTCTTCCTTTCCTGCGATGGCTTTCTTGCTATCCTCGGTTCGCGGCCTTATGGCTGTCCGTCGTATGCAGGAGCCTCACCTATGTAGGTCCCTCTGCTTGGAACTGTCTTCCATTGTCTCTCCGCCAAGAGCTTCTTGCGCTCTCTCCTCTCCAGTTTGTAACCTTCCTTTTGGCTGTTGCTGGCATTGATGCGGGTTGAGAACGCCGCTGATCGGAGTGGCGCTATATAAGTGTTTGTTAGCAATTGTTCGGTTGCAAGAGATCCGTATGTAGTTGGACATAATGAAAAAGGTCTGACCTGGTTCGAGTGTAATTATCAAAAACGAAATTAAATCCTATGAATTTTTGTCAGAATGTCTAGAAGAAAAAATGGAGTTAGTATGATTTCTTAATAAGGAAACTGTATGGTAAAACATGTCTTAGTGTTGTCTGCACGTTTTTCGATAAAATAGTGAGAAAACACTCAGAAGCGAGCATAAACTATTGGATTTTGACACTATTATTCCTATTTACGGAAATCTATTTACTTTTTGACATTTCAACGTAACCCATTCGGTGAGTATTCACACACAATGTAAGCACACACTCACTTCCTGGCACCATGTCAGTTGAGTTAAAGATTTGATCTAGGCCTAGTTTGAGTGTCATTTATGTGAATGATTTAGGATATCTTTTGAATGATGTGTTTCAGTTTTGCAATACAGACATACCCCTACGAAGGTAGTATGATTTTACTTGGAAAACTAGATTGTTAAATATATGATTTAGTGAAGTACATGCTTGCTTCAATATAATTGTGAAATGGAGAAACGAAGAGCGAGCAAACCTATTTGATTGTGACACTTTTGTCTTGTCTTTCCTTGTCTTCAACCGTAATCAATCTGAGGATTGGCTGCACGACGGACAATTCTAGTCCATCCACTTCGGTTTCTTATATCTTTCAAAAACCGGTCGAATGACAACCCAGTCTACGACTTTATGTTATGTATCCATCTTAGTATGATCTTACTTTAGGTCTTCCTTGAGCTCTTGATCCAGGAATTGTGCCTTGAATAATCTCAAATTTCAATAACCAGTCTGCCGCCGCACATTTAATTGTACTGTTTGCTTGCGTGGACAGAGATAAGCCTATGTAGGAAATCAATTCAATGCAGGACCAGAAGCCCCAAACCATTGGTGAAGTCGGTGCAAAAGAAGTGAATAACCTCAATGGCATCAATCAAAAGCAGCAGAGAAGTCACGAAGAAGTGCTTTCACTCTACCCTTGTCCGCAGAGTTCAGGATACCACTTTGAACAATACGCGATGTAGAGTCTGTTGAGTTAAACTTATTTGTGCTTTATGGTATGGTATGGTATGGTATGGTATGGTATGTCTGGGAATTTATAAGGCGACTCCCACAGTACGAACTATTCAGAGGCGCTCTCAGCGTGTGAGCCTCGCGGAAACAGAAAAGACTTTAAACGATGAACAACAGACAGACAGACAGACAGACAGGCAGACAAACAGACAGACAGACACAGAGACAGACAGAACAGAGAAAGTAGGGTCGCACGCAGTACCAAGGGAAGAGAGTTCCATAGGGATGGCGCCACGACAGCAAAAGAGCGAGACTGAGCCATAGCAGACCCCACCCGGGGAACTAACAAAATCAAGCCGATTCAGAGAATGTAGGGTTCGATGAGAAGAAGCAGACAGAGGTTTGCGCATCAGGTCACAAAGGTAGGCTGGAGCTAAGCCCTGCTGCGCCTTAGAGACTAGTCTTATAATCTTGAAGTGGATGCGAGCGAAGACAGGCAGCCAATGCAAGACATCAGTCATGTAAGTAGAGATGGAGGAGAACCGAGGACGATGACCAATGAGGCGAGCAGCCGCGTTAAGTACCGATTGAAGGGCAGAAAGATGGACTTTCGGAGGGCCTACCAGTAAGAATTGCAATAGTCAATGCGGCAACAGATAAATGTATGGATAATGGTAGTGAAAACTTCAGGAATAACGGATCGATGTATAGCTCGCAATCACCTCAGGTGATGGTAGGAAATCCGAATAAGTAAGTAGAGATGAGAAGCAAAGGCTAGTGAACTGTCTTAGGTCGCCAGGTCGCGGACATTCGTAGAATATGAGAAGGTCAGAAAGTGAGCTGAGAGAAATGAGAAATCAAGTTGATAACGGACCTGTAGAAGTAATAATTATTAGATTAGATTATTAGATTATATGTTTATTACATGGAATCTATTTTGTTCCCTTGATATGTAAAGGTTTGCTAGGATATCAACAGAATTCACGAATTTTTGTAAGAAAGCCACGTTAGAGTTGGGTATAATATAAAGACCTGATCTAGTTCGAGTGAAATTTTCTAAAGCGATATTATATCTTTTTTAAATTATGTGTTTCAGGAACAAAAGAAGAAGGCATATACCAATATGAAACAAGTAAGATTTCTTAATATGGAAACTTCATTTTTAAATACAGTGCTTTTTTCAGCCGGAACGCACCTTTTTTCAGCTACTAAAAAATTATTTCTTTCTTGTAATAATAAAAATAATTTAGTTATTTTAATTTAGTTTCAGTGTTGTGAACTGTTTTCAGTGTTTATTGAGACCATTCCCAACCTCCAATCCCGTTTTTCTCCGGCTTTGCCCTCGATTTTAACCCTTCAGTAACTGTTCAGTTCCGAAACCTTTTTTCTAGAAAAAGCACTGGTTAAATAGGTCTATGTGTTAGTATGGTCTGCGCCTTTTTCGATAAAAACAATGAGAACAAATTGAGAAGCGGTGAATCGCTATTTGATTTTGACATTATTAAGTCTACTTACAGAAATCTACTTTGTTCTGAAATTTCAACGTACCCGGTACGCATACACAACGTAAACCTATGCACACACTAACACTTCCTGGCAGCAGCGTCAGTTGGGTTCAAGTTAAAGATTTGGTCTAGTTCGAGTGTCATTTCTCTAAATGAAGGAAGAGATCTTTTATCCATTCATTCATTCTGGAAATTTATATAGCCCCTGTTCCAGAGACCTACTCAGAGGCGCTCCCAGTCCAGCCACGGCTAAACAGATAGGACTTGAGGTGTCGTAAGACAGCAGGTGAATTATTCCGGAGAAGCAGCGTAAGGTGATTGGATGACGGGTCAACAATCGAGAAGGTTCGGCGATGTCTGACTGCGGAGCGGTCCCGAAGGACCAATAGCTCCCCAATAGTTGCATAGCGCAAAGCTCTGCGAGAGGCTAAGTCAGAAATCGGGCGACAGAGTTCAGACAGGTAGGATGGGACGCTGCCGTAGAGACACCGTCAACCCCCGCCAGCTGCCTACGGCCACAAGCCCAATGAATTGAGTTTTGGACGGGTTCAGAAGCAACCGGTTTGAGGCCATCCAAGCTGAGAGGGCATAAATGGCGCGGCACATCAACCCAACAGAAGCCACTGCATCAGCTGCGCGGCAGTGGACATTATGCTTGAACGTCGTCAGCATAAAGCTGGTGAAACATGACTGTAGCAAGGAGCTGACATCAGAAGTAAACAAAACGTAGAGTAGCGGGCCAAGGACGGACCCCTGGGGTACACCAAAGAGGGCGCGGAACCAGCGGGACCTGGAGGAACCAGCAATAACACAGTTAGTGCGACCAGTAAGATAAGATGATAGCCAGTCTAACGGTTTGCCAACCAGCCCAAAGGAAACAGAGAGGCGCTGGAGAAGCATAGCATGATCGACAGAGTCGAATGCCGAGCTAACATCAAAAAGGGCTAAAAGGGTAATCTGACCCTTTTAAAAGATGTGTTTGCGTGGACAGAGTTATGGTTTAGGGTTTCTGGTCCTGCATTGAATTGGTTTTTAAATAAACAGTACATTTAAATGCGCGGCGGCAGTGGGTTATTGAACTTTCTGAGAGCGCTGATTGGCTTAAAATAACCGCGAAGGTTTCACGGGCAAACAGAGATAGCGCGGCAGAAGTAAGAATAAGCTTGGTATGATAATATAGAGTAGATTTTTGATTTGTTTGACGTAAAATTTCGAACTTACGCAACGATAGTTTTAAGAATTATTTGTAATTGTGAGGGAAGAGAACTTTGATTTCCTTAGTTGTGTTGTAAGTAGCCTAACGTTGAACAAAAAAGAGATTGTGGTGAAGTTTGGTTGAAAAGAAGGTTTAGTATTGAAAAAGTCTTTGTTTTATTAGTAGATGATAAATTTTGCCATTGATTAAGATTTGAACAGTGATGCTATTTATGCAGCGCTATTGTGGTACCTGACTGTAATTTGGCTGAAAAGAAAGCTGCGGAGATAACTTCTTTGTTTTAAAAAGGATCGTTGACTCTTAGCAGGGGCGTCTACACCATGGAAACCTTGGAGCCAATGTTCCATCGAAAAAATAAGGGAGAGATCTGTCTCTGTGTGTGCCATCATTAACGAGGGGGAGGGAAAGAGGAGGGGAAGGTAAGGAGAGGAGAGTTGCTCCAATGACTTAGGGGGGATAGACGCTCCTGACTCTTAGGGTGAACATTTGTTACCGAACTCCTAGGATTTGTGACAAATGTGAATCGTATCGTATCGTATCTAGTAATTTATAAGGCGCTTCTCGCAGTATAAACTATTCAGAGGCGCTCTCAGTGCAGGAGCCCCGTGGAAACAGAAACGTCTTGAGCGAGCGAGTAGATGCCGGGGAGATTCCCGTCATGAGCTTAGTTCTTAGTGGAAGGGGAAGACCATTTCAGGCAGAGGGACCTGTCACAGCAAAAGCTCGACGTTGGGCCAGAGTGGTCCTAGTATGAGGGACAAAGAGATCAAGACGGCCAGTAGAGCGTAAAGAACGAGCAGAAGTTGCAGAGAGAGGTTGACGCATAAGGTCAGAGACGTAGCCTATTTATGGGAGTTTAAGATACCACTGTGAACAACAAGCGATGTAGAGTCTGTTGGGTGAAACTTAATTGTGCTTTATGATAACGGAGCTGTAGAAGTAATTAGATTAGATTATTAGATTATAACTTTATTACGGATATCTATTTTGTTCCCTTGAAATGTTAGGGTTTGCCAGGATATCGACAAGATTGAAGAATTCTGGTAAGACTGACACTACAAGAAAGCCACGTTATAGTTGGGCATAATATAAAGGTCCAGTGCTTTTTTCGGGAAACGGCGTTCCGGCATCTTTTTCAGCTATTACAACAATTTAGTTCTCTTAATTTTATTTCAGTGTGTCTGTGTTTATTTATTTATATAAAATACTTAATTTAATATGCGCGTTATAACATTATTCTATAACATTGCTTATGGCACTAATGCTAATACTATGCTCACCGAGACCCTCCCCAAGCTCCCCCCGTATTTTCCCGGGCTTCGCCCTCGATTTAGCCCTTCCATAATTGTTCAGTTCTTGAAACTTTTACAGCCTACTTACAGAAAAAAACACTGTAAAGGTCTGATCTAGTTCGAGTGAAATTTTCTAAAACGATATTATAGCCTATCCTTTTTAAATTATGTGTTTCAGAATCTATAGAAGAAGAAATCTACCAATATGAAACTAGTAAGATTTCTTAATTTGGAAACTTCATGGTTAAATAGAGCTATGTGCTAGTGTGGTCTGCGCCTCTTTCGATAAAATGATGAGAACAAATCCAGAAGCGAGCATAAATGGTTTGATATTGACATTATTAAGCCTACTGACAGACTGAAATTTCAAAGTGCTCACGCACAACGTAGACCGATCCACATACTAACACTTCCTGAGAGCCACGTCAGCAGGGGCGCCGGCAGCGTGACGCACTGGACGCACGTGCGACGCCGTGCGTCCACCCACCAAATCAAACCCACACAAGGATTTAGCATCACATCGATATTTTTGACAATTTACTGTGTAATTTTGGTCTACCGTATACAGTATGCATACATAATAGGCCTATCATATGATATATTATGCATGTGTTATACTGAAATTTTATAAGTCACTCTGAGTTATTTTCAGTGTATGACTACCAGCGGTGGACGGGGAACGGGTGGGAATGGGAGGGAACGGGAGGGGTGTGCGTCCAATTTTTTAAAGCCTGGCGGCGCCCCTGCACGTCAGTTGGGTTCAAGTTATAGATTTGGTTTAGTTCGCGCGTCATTTCTGTAAATGATGAAAGAGATCTTTTAAGTGATGTGTTTCAGAATTCCAAAAACGAATAGCCAATATGAAGATAGTACGATTTAACATGGAAACTGAATTGTTAAATATATGGCTTAGTGAAGTATATGCCTGCTTCAATATAATTGTGAAATGTACAGACGCACAAACGAGCGAGCAAACCAATTTGATTTTGACACTCTTGTCTTGTCTTGTTTTTGACACTTTTGTCTTGTGTTTCCTTGTCTTCAACCGTCCTCAACCCGAGGATTGGCTGCACAACGGATAATTCTAGTCCATCCAGTCCTGTTTCTTTTCTCTTTCAATAATCCATACTACGACTTTGTGTTATCAATCCATCCCATTTTAGGTCTTCCTTGAGCTTTTCATCCAGGAATTGTGCCTTGAATAATCTCCATTTTCAATAACCATAATTTTCTGCCGCCGCACATTTAAATATAGGCCTACTGTTTGTTTGCTTGGGCAGAGATATGTATAGCAAACCAATTCAATGCAGGACCAGAAACCCCAAACCATTGGTGAAGGCGGTGCAAAGGAAGTGAATGATCTCAACACCATCGATCAAAAGCAGCAGAAAACCACAAAGAAGAAGTGCTTTCACTCTACCATTTTCAGCAAGTTTATGATAGCGCTGTGAACAACAAGCCATGTAGAATCTGTTGAGCAAAACTTACTTGTGCTTTATGATAACGGAGCTGTGGAAGTCATTAGATTAGACTAGGGCCTACTAGATTATAATTTTATTACAGGAATCTATTTTGTTATTGAAGTGTCAAAGCATGCTATAGGATATCAACAAGATTCACGAATTCTGTTAAGACTGACTCTGTAAGAGAGCCTCGTTAGTTGGGCATAACATAAAGGCCTGATCTAGTTCGAGTGCAATTATCAAAAACCATGTTAAATCCGTTTTTTTCCCGAATGTCTAGGAAAAATGGGGGTAATATGATTTCTTAATATGAAAACTGCTGGTAAAACTGGTAAAATATGTCTGCGCTATTTTCGATAAAATATCGAGAACAAACGCAGAAGCGACCATACACTATCCGTGATTTTTCCATCGCTGGCCCTGCAATCTGGAATGGGCTCCCTGTAGCGCTTCGCTTGGTCCCAAGCGCCCATTCCGCCACATTTTATTCAAATCTCAAGACTGTACTCTTCAGCCGGGGTTGGGTCGGGAGTGCTTCTGAGTAGATAGCCTTGAAGAGGCGCTATATAAATTCTCCATATGAATGAATGAACTATTTGATTTTGATACTTATTTGACCTACTTACGGAAATCTATACTTTGTTTCTTCAATTTCAACGTTCGCACACAACATAGACCTATGCACACTAACACTTCCTGGCAGCAGCGTCAGTTGGGTTCAAGTTAAAGATTTGGTCTAGTTCGAGTGTCATTTCTGTAAATGATGAAAGAGATCTTTTATATGATGTTTCAGAATTCCGATAACGAATAGCCAATATGAAGAGAGTACGATTTAGCATGGAAACTGAATTGTTAAATATATGGTTTAGTGGATCATATGCCTGCTTCAATATAATTGTGAAATGTACAAACGCACAAACGAGCGAGCAAACCAATTTGATTTTGACACTCTTGTCTTGTCTTGTCTTTGACACTTTTGTCTTGTGTTTCCTTGTCTTCAACCGTCCTCAACCCGAGGATTGGCTGCACAACGGACAATTCCGGTCCATCCAGTCCTGTTTCTTTTCTTTTTCATTAACCGGTCGAATGATAATCCAGTCTACGACTTTATGTTATCAATCCATCCCACTTAGGTCTTCTCTTGATCCAAGAATTGTGCCTTGGATAATCTCCATTTTCAAACAATCACCACTCTTCCACAAGTCATGCCCATAATATGAAAGCTCCCTCAGCTTGAACAATCCGAGTGGACTCGTATGTCTTCTTCTCTGTCCATGATTCCCTTAGGATCTTGTGCAGACACGTCATTTCAAATGAGTGGATTCTTGCTTCAATGTCCTTCTTAACGGTCCAGCTCTCACAGTCATACATTGCCACTGGCCACACAAGAACCTTCATACGTGGCCACTTTGTGGGTAGTAAGAAGTTGTGACTTATCCATATTTGGAAATCTTGTTTGTTTCTGAAATGTCAACGTATGCACGCATATCAATGGATTATTTGCTTGCATTCTGAGAAGACACACTGCCTGACAGCGCGGTAGTTGGGCCTAAGACAAAGGATGGTTGTCGTTCAAGCGCCGCTTGTGTAATTGAAATTAACGGCGTCTCTTGTATATATATCAAAGAAGTTGTAAAATTGCTCTTGTTCATGATACAACTGTTTTATTGGATTAATTATTGGAACAATGTGTTTACATGGACTTAAAAGTTATCATAATGGTACACTCCAGAATATTTACATTTCAACCGGGCTAAATCTTCGCACTTAGGAAAATATGTATCGGTAACTGATTCGATACTCAAGCTCTAAAGACTTGAATTGTAATTGTAATTGTAATCGAGAATTTATATAGCGCCACTCATAATCAGAGGCGCTCCCGACCCGGGTCAGTGTCTTCACTGACAAAGAGAAATGTTTTCAGGCGCTTGCGAAACTGGGCAGGAGAGAGACAGAGAGAGAGAGAGAGAGAGAGAGAGAGAGAGAGAGAGAGAGAGAGAGAGAGAGAGAGAGAGAGAGAGAGAGAGAGAGAGAGAGAGAGAGAGAGAGAGAGAGAGAGAGAGAGAGAGAGAGAGAGAGAGAGAGAGAGAGAGAGAGAGAGAGAGAGAGGAGGACAAGCCTAAAAGAAATGTCCATTTGACCAAGGCGCACCAGGAACGCTTTCTTTCATTCATCATATATAAAAATTTCAAATAGAAATCTCGATAAAAATCTAAAATAATAATAAGTAAGTTAATAAGATGCAAGTGGATCGTTTCAAGGCATGTCTGTAAAATCGTCAACTATTCCGTACTTTTACCTTTTCTACAATACTACATGATTGTTTGGACAGACAGATAGCCTGCACTCATGTTAAAGGTTGTTAAATTCAGAAATAGGTTGTACAAATTATAAGTCTGCTCAATTTTCCACATATACTGCATTCAACACATCTCTTAACGGAAAGCATAAATTTATTCCTGACTGAAAGTTGAAAATATCAACTATTAAGTGCAATCCCTTTTATTCATGTGCTGATATCATAACAGAATTCTTCCACCTGCGTTGGATACCATCATTAGACAAAATTTCCAAAATTCATCGCTACAAACCCGAACAAGTGCTAGTGGAGTGCAGCAGAACAACATTGAGATCATGTGCAACAAAAATTATGATCTAAATTATGGAACAACATCCCTGATAAAATTAGATATCCGAAAAGTTTAACTTTGGTTAAAAATAAGTTGAACCCACAGGTGGTAGAGGTGTGACCTTTAGCTCTGGAAGTTATGGGCAGGGAGATCAACTGGGTCAATACGAATATCTAGCGCACCACGGATGGACCATCCGCCTGTCCACTGTCAACAGCTGCAAGTGATAGGCCTACGCTGGAGATTTTGGACGCATTCGCACCCAGTAATGTCAAACAGACCCCTTTGAATAGGCGATCAAGCGTTGAATCGCAATTCCGTTATGTTTCCTGGATAAGATCGTATAGCGCTTTACAATTGTGTTGAACAGTAAGCGACAGCTAGGCTGTACGTGTTGTCGGTAACGAAAACTGACCACTAAAAAGACCCTGAATTAGGAAATTGACTACTTTGACATATGGTATCTGAGCAGAGGCCCTGAATTAGGAAATTGACTTCTTTGACATATGGTATCTGAGCAGAATCCTTCGGATTACCTACATCCACTATGTCAGCAACTTGGCAGTAAGAACAGCGACGACACCAGTTTCTGCCATTATAAACTCAATTACTCAAACTGCGTTTCTTCGGGTCTTCGGGCATGTGGCACATGTTCCTGAAGATAAGGACACGTGGTCGACCAGGAACTGCATGGCTAAGATCGTAGAGAAAGTTCTGACATTCTTGAATATATATCGAAGACAGACTTGTAGGCCTAGAGTCCTAGACATACAGGCACGCATATTTTCAAATAGCCTTAAACTTAGTTTATCATGTAGACATCGTGTAGTTTGACTACATACAGCATGATAGAAAATCCAGGAGATAAAATCTTTTCAACGACGCGGTGTCATAACAATGATGATTAGCGTCGCCCTTCTTCTTTACTAAGAAGAAGGGCTTGGGACTGACACCACTCGAAAAGACAGTGGCGGAGTTTAAGCAATTAAACCTCATACATTAAGACAATTTAGGTTTGAAATTAAGTAAGATAATATTATACGGTAAATGTTCATTAGGTTATAGTTTGATCTCACAGATGGTACGAGCAAGCAATGCATCGGATCAACTATACTTTAAAACCACTTGTTCCACCCCTGTTTCCCCAGTGGATGGGCAACAATAACAGAAAAGTGCAAGGCAAACTCTTTATACCAAATTAATTGTAAAATTTCCTAGTAGAGTAACGAACTAACGATGACGATAATAATAACGATGACTGTAAGTATGATTTGCACCTGAAACAGTTCAGATGAGATGGGTGAAAAGGTCTTGGTAACCTATGTGTCATGAGTCAGAGGGTTGATGACTTGCTAGATTATGTCTTTAATTGTTTTTGATGATTGCACTTTATAGATTCGTGCGTACAGAAGGTTTAATGCTGGCGATAGAAGTATTTGTCGTTGTTGAAATGTTGACTTAATAACAAAAGAAAAGTTAGATTGAAAGACTTTGTCTTTCATCGAGTTAACTCTAAAGTCTAAACTACAAATCTGGACACTCTAAGAATCGAAACTGAATTGATTCTCCAATTTGGCACGTCGCCATCAATGATGATGATGATGATGATGATGATGATGATGATGACGATGACGACGATGATGAAACAGTTTGTCATGAATCACAATACGACCTTAGGCCTTATATTGGTAGGCACGGTGGCCGATTAATTAGAGCGCTCGACCTGTAACGTGGAGAGTATGGATTCGAGCCTCGCCCGAGGCAGTCATTGTATAGAGACCTTGAGCAAATCCTTCACTCTCAATGTATTGCTCTGTGCCATCGATGTTACGTCGCACGGTCGTTTGCACTTCTGAACTGTGGAAGGAGGGAAATTTCAAATAGAGTTTTGCTGTATTGTATTAAAACTTAAGAAGAAAAGTACAACGGATATTTTTGAGCCAAGACAGACTTACTTATTGTGCGTTTGTAATCGCCTCCAATTACAAGAATTACCACAAAAATTTGAGTTTTAAGTTTTGTCATTCCGTTGAGTGGGGTTTGTTGAAATAATCAAGTCTAATTGTGGTCGGACTGTTTCGCTAAAACAATCAGGTTACACAAGTATGCAAGGTAAACTGAAATTGTCGTTTTAGTCTTTAGTCCCCAATCATCACCATCGTTTTCGTTTATCAGCAACTGTCTGAAGATGTCGATATAGAGCGTGATAACGATGATGCTGATGATGAGAACGATGCTGATGACGGAGCAGCTTATAATAAGAAATCACAAAACTCCAAAAAATTATTAGTTAATGGACCGTATTTAATAGTCCTATAGGTCATACTATAGTGCCCCTATAAGCCTAATGCTTCTTCCGCTTCTGTGAGGTATTTAAAAGACGCTATAGTAGGCCATATGTCCAGATACACAAGGCCTGCATACGTAATTATGTTAAAGTTTTAGAAGTAAGCAATTTCTAAACTTATTTAAGTAATTTTACAGTAATTTCCTTCTCGGGGTTCTCATGCCGGGAGCGCCTATGTTTGGTATTCAAGGAAGCAAACATACGCCGTGTGACGACTTTAATTGTGATTGTAATTAAGCTTATAATTAACACATTATTTAGGGCTGTTTAATGGGAAACTTATCTCACAGCTAAACGATGTTAAATGTCACTACGAGCTAAGCATTGCTAAGCATCTTAGCAAACTGCTAGCTAAGTTTGTGAGCACAGTTGTTTCGCTGACTTAGAATACAGATGCACATTGCCTGGAAAGAACGATAAAAACTTTTTATCCCGAGTGCTTTATAAAAACATTTATTAACTAGTCACTGAAACCTAATTTAGATCTGATTTAATTGATTGCTGTCTATAGTTTCTTTAAAGACTGTGTAATCCTTTCGCGTTTGTGCCGACAGGAATTTTTGCAATAAACGAATATTGACTGATTGATTGATTGATTGATTGATTGATTGATTGATTGATTGATTAATTGATTGATTGATTGATTGATTGATTGATTGATTGATTGATTGATTGATTGATTGATTGATTGATTGATTGATTGATGATAAGCGCGCAAGTTTTAGAAAAACTGAGTAATTGCGTTGGTGACATTTGTTATGGCACGTCTTTGTTTCGTGCATGTGATCGGTTTGTGCAGCACTCGAGAACTGGCTGGCGAGCTTATCTTTGTATGTGGATGGATAGATACAGGACTGGTATGAGACTATAAAGTGGTAACGAAAGCAGTATTGAAGACTGTTCTGGAGGACTATTTAGGCTAGTTTGTGTGCACTCCATAGGCGCCGAGTCCTTCGGAGCCTTGGGTGCGAATGCACCCAGAGAGAAGTTCAGTGGTTGCCTGTCAGTGGGTGCCTGGCACCCAGAAGAATTCGGACCATAAATTCAAGTTTTTTTACAACTAATCTCACAACTTGAGAAGTACAACTATAACACAAATATCCAACATTGCACGATCTTACAGTCGCAGCCCGTACATAAATCAATTATTTATTTATTTATTATTTAAAAATAATAATAACACTGGAACGTCGTCACCGATTCCAATACTTCTTCTAACCTCGTAACCTGTGACAAAAAAACAATTGTCTTTATCCGAAAATCCGATAAAATTCACTTACTTAAGGAGAAAGAGAGGGTGAAGAGATGGGGAGGACCCAGGCACCCAAAGACAAAAGTAAAAGTCGGCGCCTATGGACTATGGTGCACTTAGTTGATTGCTTGAGTTATAATAACTGGCGTAAACTTGTCCAAAATATTGGGGGAGCATTTGGTTATTTATTCTACACTTGTTGTATTGAATGTACAGTCGACCTCAATTATTGTGGGGGGGACGTGTCTCGGCTGCCCCCACAGTCTACGCCTATAGTTATAGGGGCGTGGTGGCTCAGTGGTAAGTTCGGCGCCTTGTGACCGGAGGGCTGCAGGTTCGAATCCCACTCTAGCCGCTGCGCACGGACCTTGGGCAAGTCCTTCACTCGCAATTTCTCGTGGCGCTTCGGCGTGAAAATTCCGACACAGTAGGGGAAAGGCTTGTATTATGGGCCACCTAACAAATTGTTAGATTATTTAGTACAGGAGCAATTGGGTGTATAGTTTTGTTTATTCCATGCATTACTTGGCATTTGTCATGACCAAATATAAAGGAATGATTGCTTAATCGATGTAAATAAATTTTTAAATAATTATTTTTAAAATACCAAAAATGGCCCATATTACACAACCACGTGTGTAATATGGGCCACCATTGTAGAGATAAAACAATGCTGTTACACGTGTTAGACAACTGCCTGATTTTGCAACAGAAGATGAAAATGATTAAAGTTTTAAAGCAATTATCATATTTCAGAGCTTGATATTCTCAGTTCATGCAATTTGCAACGTTTCCGAGCTGTTTACTAGTATTAAAGTTATGTCAGAAGTTTTTAGGCAAAGGCTGGCAACTGTCACAGAAGTAAAACTTAGGATCGTTTAAATTTGCACTGTCTTCACGCAACCAGCGTTGACATGTTGTGCACTGCACCCAGTTCTCTTCGTATGACTCCCCCCACACACTACAAATTGTGAGATCAGGGATGCTCTGGTCGTTTTCGATGTCTCCTTTAGACTTGTATTTTATTTTGATTTTGATTTTATTTTGGTCCATTTCTTTAGCAAGGTTGATTTAGATACGATTGTTTTGGTGGCTCTGATCTTTGTCACAACTTCCATATTGAAACTGCCCGTAAAGAGTGTGAAAAGCGAAAATAAGATGAAGCAAATTGCACTTGTGAAATCAACTACAATTACCATGTGTTATGGCTCGTGTAATATGGGCTGGCCTATATTACACAGGCCATAATACATGGGCCTGTGATGGAATGTGTAATATGGGCTGGCCCATAATACACATTCGTTCGCAGGCCCATATTACAAACATGGTATGCTTCGGGAAAATCAGTTATAGCGCGACCGTCGAAGTGCGAAAGCTTCAAACCGATGTCTACCGTCAAATGCCCATGGACGTGCGTCATTTTGTCACAATGGTAGTATGACGGTGTGACCTATATAGCTCATAAGCATTTAGCAGGCCCAGTGAACCGTGCAGTCACATTCTTAACGGACCTGTCAAAGCACTATACAGGTTTTACCTGTAGGCCTATATGTGCATGAGCAAACTACCCTGGTGGAATTTCCATCGCTTTTGCTTTTTGGAATAGATATAATTATGTCATAGGGAAGTAACTGTTTGAAGGCCGTACAGTTTCAGCAGTGGAAGTTCAACTCGGTCTTCAGTAAGTTCAGACTAATATATATATTTGCTCTTATTGACTAAAACAAAATTCCCAGGTTTGGTAAACAAAATTTCAGGTTTGGTATCATTTTCATCTAAGCCTCTGATCCTTGTAGAAGTTTCCTAATATCAACGTCTTTCTTAACCAACTAGTCTTCTTAGGTGTCTGGGTTAGTTTTACGGTACCAAGTTTCATAAACGGATGACCACTAAAGTTGTTTCTCGAGGTTTAGTACAGATTTTGGATCACACGTATTTGTCACTTTTCTAGTAATCCATTTATGCCAAAATTTTTATGACATGTGCCCTGGCGTTTTAAAACTGAAAACCTTACATCAGTGGTTCTCAACCTTTTTTGGCACGCGACACACCTAAACGTGCCACCAAATTTGGCGACACACCATGCAATCGTCGTATGTGAACATTGTTTAAAATGTTAAAGTTAAACTAGTTATCTAGGCCTATTTAATATTTTAAATTGTTAACATTTTTAATGAATGAAAATGTTGGATCCTTTCTAGTTTCTACGTTAACTTAGTAGCATGCAGTTACTGACATTTTGGTCCTGGATTTTCTGTGGATCATTTGAAAATGAGGATCCACAGTTTTTCTAAGTGCATCACGTAAGCAGGCTGAGAGAGATCTTTGGCCAGTTTATTCCTTTTTTTGTTCTTTATGTTGATCATCCGAGAAAAACGTTGCTCAGATAAGTAGGAACTATGAAATGAAACGAACTCTTTGATTGCTTTGCTCGCCAGCATGGGCGTCCGCAGGAATTTTTACAGGGGGCAAAAATTTTTTAGATGGCACAAAATTTTGTAGGGGGAGCAAAGTGACGTGTTTGCATATTCATGAACATAGAACACGTGACAACATTACAAATAAATAACGGTCAAGGACTTAGGCTACCTAAATAATTAAGAGGTTTTTTGCATTTAAAATCGTGTTGGGACTGTTATAATAATCATAGTAATAAAATGATTTTTTTGGTAACATTATTTGCCCCCTTGCCCTCCTCCGGACGCCCATCTCTCCAGTGTTTTGCAGTGTTCTCCTTTGTAGGCTATGTCTTAGCCCAGAACTGAGTTCTGGAGGATTGCTTGTTCATAACTTGCTAGATTTCTTCTTTCTCGTGTTTTTCTTGATTGGTTTACTAAAACTAGCAGTGGCAGCTGCGTTGTTTGCGTATTCACTATTGTTGGTGCTAGAACCCGTCTCATTGCTACCAAAATTTGATTTCGCATGACCAGTAGAAGATTCGCAAAATTTTCGCTTTGTACTGATCAATTTATCCATTTCAAATGTTGCAGTAATGGGTACAAGTTAACATCGGCGCCATCGCAAACGTGTAGGGGTCTATAGTGTATAAGATAAACATCATGGCCGCCTTACAGGGTAGATTACGATATAATAGAATAGATATTATAAATGGATTGCTAGGAATTCTCACAGCCTACGTCCGCTAAGCTTCAAGTAAGTAAGTGTAATGTAGAAATGACGGACGTAGTCTGTGAGAATTCGCGACACACCAATTTTTCGCGACACACCAGCGACACACCATGTTTACGCGACACACTGCCGGTCGATTCGCGACACACTAGTGTGTCGCGACACACCGGTTGAGAACCACTGTTCTAAATCACTTTCAGATAAGTTGACGCACCTCAAGTGATCTGATATTCTATGATCGGTCATCTGACCAAATCCTAACTACTCAGCAATGCTTAACTTCTTTGTGTTTTGCAGCTTTCTATCTAAGGCACAAAGCCAGCAACCAAAATCTAACTATAAGTAATGAATTGCAAGTAGTATGCATTCACGATATAGCTGTACTTTTAGACAATGGCGGCGAGTGGAACAAGCATGGCGGAGGAACTGAACGCCATAACGGAGTGCAGCATCTGTACCGAAGTCTTCACCGATCCAAGGACCCTGCCGTGTATTCACACATTCTGCTTCAAGTGCATCGAGAAAACAGGGAGAAACAAACACCCGGGAGCAAAGCTTCCCTGTCCACTGTGCCGAGAAGAATTTGTTATTCCGAAGGAAGGATTCGTGGGCCTGCGAAAGAATTTCTTTATGAAACGACTCATAGAAGTCAACAAAATTGCAAGTCCACCTTTGAATGCGAAGTTGTGTGATGCCTGTCTTGAGGAAGCTGAACATATGAGACTTAAGCCTCCTTTAGCTCAAAGCCTTTGTGTCGAATGTCGCCAGAACTTATGCGATGAGTGCTGTAAGCATCATAAGAAGAATAAAATCCTAAAAGCTCACAAGATCGTCGCCCTTGGAAGCCAGGCTGACATCGCCGAAGTTGTGAAAAGTCTCCAATCGTCGCTCTGTGACAAACATCCAACGAAGCCGCTTGAGTTCTTCTGCAGTGATTGCAAGTCGGTTATCTGCATGACGTGCTTTGTGGGAAGCCACAACTTTCACAAGTGTTCCGACGTGAATCTTCTGATTCCTGAGTTTCGAAGGCAGTTACGAGAGGACGCTCAGAAGGTATCCAGTCTGATCGCTGAAGCTTCCAGAGATTCAGAAATGATGAAGGTTGCAAAATCCGACCTTCAAGCGCAGTTTAAAATGACGGAAAAAACTATCAGTAAGAGAACCGGAGAACTGAAGCAACAGTTAGACACGCACTCGAAATCACTTTCAGATAAATTGATACAGCTCAAGACGTCTAAATTAAGAGAAATAGACGCAAATAAAGAAGATATAGATCAACACTTAACAATTCTAGAAAGCTTCAAGGCATACTGCTTGAGCATGGCGGACAAAGGATCAAATTCTGATATATGCCAGGCAACCGAGGAGCTGAACAAAAGATCCGACGAGCTACAGAAGACACACAAGGCTAGGGTTCGACGCGAGGTTAAGCCGAACTCTCAGCAGAACTTATTTCAAGAAACCGAACTAGACAACTTCCTGAGACAGAACAACAATAACATAATAGGAACACTCAAGGGTGAGTTAGAACACATGAATGCGATTGCGCTTAATTTCTTGCTAGGGGCAAAGATAAGGACAATACACTAGTTTACCTGATTCTAAAGGAACTCACCAGAACCATTAAAGGTAAAGGTAATACGCTTGTTTATCTGATTCTATAGGAACTCATCAGAAGTATAAAGGTAAAGGTAACACACGTTACCTGATTCTGTAGGCACTCATCATAAGCAAAAAGATAAAGGTAACGCATTCATATACCTGACCTCAGAGAGGTAATTCAGCTGAGGTACAGCCATGACCACAGCAGCCAAAGACAGGACACCTTTCTAAACAACCAACTAGCGTTGGTTTCAATTACTAACCAGTAAGAATGGAGGGCTGAGTTGGCGCTAGGTTGAGTCGTATTCCATGAATAACCACATATTCAAGAGTAATAACCCAGCTCGATATTGCTTAAACCTACACTCCTGCTGACGCCGTTTCAACTAAACCAAGCGGTATTTCAAGAGCCTACATAGAACACACGAACATAGCTTTTCATTTCTAGTTATACTGATTTTGACTTAATTGGAATAGCATCTAGTTAGTCATAGAAATTGCAATAATAGCACTTCTGGTAATTTTATTTTTAGATCTACCTGTCTTCAAAACTGCACAGACTTCGACCTTTTCGTCCGCTTCAGTGTTTGGTAAGAATGATAGACGGTCGTTTTTATGTAGCTCCTTAAATGTTACGCTCAAAGGTGCTCCTTCGTCAGCCCAAATGATGTTAGAGTTTGAATGATGCTCTAATGGTTTGAGTAGGTGTCTCCGCTCGCACACCCATAGAACCCGACTAACATGTTATATTCTAGCTTAACAGGTGGCAACGCATTCCAAGTTACTAGGCGATTCACGGAATTCTGAAGATTGCAATCGATGAGTCACCTACCTCCAGGGGCGTCTATCCCCCCAAGTCATTGAAGCAACGTCCCTTTTCCCCTCTTCTTCCCCCCTCCCCGTTCCTTCCCCCTAAATTGGTGGCACACACACTGACAAATCTCCCCCCCTATTTCTTGGATGGAGCATTTGCTCCAAGGTTTCTATGGTGTAGACGCCTCTGCTTACCTCTGCACAATCTCTTATTATCTTTAGTTAGCAAATAGCCAAGCAAACAGTTGTGACAAGGTTATGTACTCGGTAGTGCGCTGATTCTATAATCCAACGATTGCTTGTTTCTTCACTGTTGATCGGACTTCATGTACCAACCCTGTTAGCACACTCTTGTCAGATTTCAGAATTACTATCCTTATACACGCAATGATTCTAGGCATTTATATAGCGTCTGGTGGAGAGACTATAAAGTACTTCTCGCTGACCTAGCTGATATAATTGAAAAAGAACGACAAATACACTAGAAGGTCTATTCACTTAAGTTTCATATATAATTTAAATCGAATATTTTGTTGTAGAAATATTATTGTATTATGCTAAAGCTGTTCTACTGTCCTTCAATTTGTAGGTTTCAGTTTCCCACCATGCGAGGTTCCTCTTCCATCGATCTTCGACATACACGTAACTCAAGCGTCTTCAATGTTCGGTAAGACTCCAAGAATTTCAGGTTTTAGGTTCCTACAAGTTTGACTGCAGCGAGGGAATGACTCTCCAAATCCTTCTGATTAAGATCTGTTTTGAACATTTTTTGTAAAAGATACAAAGGTAAAAGTAATAGGGTCAACACCTTTTCACATGTGCCGATAGAAACTCCTCAGAGGCACAGAGATAACGGTAAATACTATTTATCTATTAATTGTTATGTATTATACAATGCCATGAATGAATGAGTAAATAAATATTACGATGGAGTCTAGAAAACATTTTGTTTCTACTGAAAACAACGTTTAGTTGAAGGAAGGTTATGGTGGAAAGATGTTTTCTTTTGTTTAACAGCCACAAATACCACTGTTTGTTCCAAGCGCACACATTATTAGAACAGACATTTCATGGAAGAATGCCTTTAGAGGCGTGGAAACGCGTTATCTTTATTTGTATGAATATATCCCAACGCTTGTATAGCGCATTTTGAAAACCTCACAAAGACGGTGCAAAATGACTAGCAGTTCAAAACAAGTTCGTCTTAAGATAGACCAAGAATGTTTCTTGAGATGTTTGTGCCAGGAGGGCAATTTTCCAGAAGGGGTCAATGTCTAAGAAATAGGGCAGTACCGAAAAGGTGATTATCACTATTCGGCCGAATACGAATTATTGGACCAACTATTCGGCCGAATACGAACACGAATAGTGCATAAAATAGGTCTACCGACAACATTCAAAAATGCGTTAACGTTCACTCACTGTACACAAAGAATGAGACTACTGACACTGCGATACCGCGGTCCAGGCAGTAGGCAACGCCTGGCTGCAACTACAGCATATTATTATGCTATTTGAGAAAGTTACTCCAGTCCACTCGCTATAGCAGCCGCAAATGCAGAAACAGATGTCACGTGAGCACTATTCGTATTCGGTCCGACCGCTACTATTCGGCCGAATACCGAATAGTATATTTGGCCAACTATTCGGCCCCGAAGTGAATACGAAGCGAATGTTCGGTACAGCCCTAGTAAGAAATCATAGTGTACCATAGGCCCTATCTGTCATTTTACAATCCGGCTTGCTCAAGACAGGAACAAGAAGCTTACTTACTTGTCTACCTGGACCCGAGCCAACTGTTGAGGCCTGCTTTTTACCCTTGTTTTTTCGTCAGCCGGTCATATGAAGTACAGCAAGACTATAGAACTGGGCATACTTACGTTGAAACGACTAGGGTTGGATAGGAAATTAACGTACAAAATAAGTTTATCATAATTCACTTCCTTCATTCAGAACAACAGCAACTCATTTGCAACACTGTTGAAATACAGTAGTTCATTTGTTGCTCCTTAACCCGATTAAAATCCAACCAAAAAGAAATCTTCGGCTCCTAAAGTTGTGGCTTCGGTTCCTGAAGTCAAATCTTTTCACTAAAGTCAAAGGTTTCACTGAAGTCAAGTAGCCTATTATCAATAAAGTCATTGCTTCCTGGAAATAGCTGTGTTATTTTTACCAATGATTTTCTTATAGCGAATAATTATTACATAATTTTCTTAGAATTAAGGCATTACTGTTTGCCTGTGTTAACTCTAGCTCCGTCTCCCCTCTTCACGCCTTTACGTAGCACATGGGGCATCGCAGCAGCAAGGACAGTACCACGGGCAGCTTCATCAATTTCTGGTAAGAAAAACTAGATTGTAAAGAGTTCTATCAGCTGCGCTGGAATTTTTGACAGTTAGCCTACTTTACCGGTTTCGTTCATCTCTTGGTCGACAAGCGGGCCAACCTATGCAAACAATCATAGACATATCTGCCTTTATTAATTATATCCTATTCAGCTTCTTCTTTCTTACTTCTTTCCTTTCTGTCTTTCTCTTTCTCTTTATTTCTTTCTGTCTCTGTCTCTGTCTCTCTCTGAGGGGCGTAACTTTGGTCTAAAAAGTGGGGGTACCAATTTCTTACATACACGAAGCAAGGCTGAGACTGCGATCTCTGGGAAGGCACAGTACTAAAATATCGATTGGCATTGTTCAAAAAGTGGGATACGGTAACCCTCAGTCCAAAAAGTGGGGGGACGGGTGCCCCTCGTATCCCACAAATTATAACTTTGGCATAACTTTGGTCTAAAAAGTGGGGGTACCAATTTCTTACATACACGAAGCAAGGCTGAGACTGCGATCTCTGGGAAGGCACAGTACTAAAATATCGATTGGCATTGTTCAAAAAGTGGGATACGGTAACCCTCAGTCCAAAAAGTGGGGGGACGGGTGCCCCTCGTATCCCACAAATTACGCCTATGCTCTCTGTCTGTCTGTCTGTCTGTCTGTCTGTCTGTCTGTCTGTCTGTCTGTCTGTCTGTCTGTCTGTCTGTCTGTCTGTCTGTCTGTCTGTCTGTCTGTCTGTCTGTCTGTCTGTATCTCAATCTCTCTCTCCTGCTTTGTATATCTTAGCCCAAGTTTACCAAGACGTCTGACCTATATGAGCGTACATGTGTTGTATGAATATATATATATATATATATATATATATATATATATATGTATAATTGTAGGCCTATATGCATGTATTATGTGTGAACGTGTCGTGACCTTAGAATGCCAAATAGTTTAGAACTACTGTGCTGTGACTAAGAGTCTATGCAACTTTTGAGTTTTATCCTGTGTTCTCACTGAAAATGTAACGATCGCTTTGTCCGCAACTTCTTTCATCGTTTCTATAACTTCTTCGTAAGTTTTAATTAATTTTCCATCTCTTTCCCATAATCATAATAATGAGGTACAAATCACAGATGCCAATGTTAGCCAAATTCCAACTTTAAAAGATGTCCTACAATTTATTAGAGTGTCTCTTCTACGAGGGCTGATTTAACTCCTACTTTCATTTCAACATTAAAGTAGAAGCCTAAAGGTGGGGGTCTTATCTCCCCCGACCTCTTGGGATCGCCGCCCATGAAAGTAGGAACCATTCTTGCAGCGCCGCAGCTTGCATCATCGTTAGCTAGTCAACAAGACACTAAGCGCAGTGCCTTTCATATTTTTGCTTTTGCAAGAGCACTGCTCTTTGTGTTTAGATTTGGAGACTCAGTCGGAAACAAAACCAGCAACGACAACTAAGAAACGGAAAGATCCAGATGACAACGATGGTTTTCCAGCAGGAGGACCGACTAAATTGAAGAAACCCTTATCGGCTTTTTTCCTGTTCTCACAGGAACAAAGACCTAAGGTTCGGGCCAAGTATCCCCACCTCAATACGTGTGAAATCGCGCAGGTGCTCGGTCAGAAGTGGAAAGAGTGTCCAAACCAAGCTAAATACAAGGCACGAGCTGCTAAAGAAAGAGAAATCTATGACGTGGCAATGTATTTGCAGGGCGTCTAAGAAAGAAGGCGCAAAACAAACATAATATAAAGCCAGGCCAGTAGTGACTGCAGTTACAAGGTCAAACTTAAAGTTCCCGGCGACATATTCAAGAGCTGCAGACGACTTTCAATATATATATGCTTACAAATATTTAACGTAGAACATTTAAAATAACTATGAAAAGAGCCGAAAAAGCGATTATCTAACTGATCTGAAGAAATGCATGGTATAGTAGAACTGTTGAGCTGGTTCAAGTGGAATATTACGTAGATGTGAAGGAAGACATTGCAAAGAAGAAAATCAGACACAAGAGAAGATATGAGTGGCTCGAGTTGATGTGCGAAAGCGTGGCATCTTCATCAGAAGATGATGTTACTGAAGATAACATTGAAGAGGATATCGCAGAGGACAGTAGGCCTATAGGAAGACATTGAAGAGGACAATGTGTAGTGTGTACGATACTAAAGAGGAAAGTCAAGAGGACACCGAAGAGGAAAATGAAGAGGACTTGGTAGAAGAAGAGTAGAGTGAAGAAGATACTGAGGAGAACCATCAAGAGGATAATCAAGAGGACCATGAAAAGGTCACTTAAGAGGACATCAAATTGAATATTTAATTTAGGAATGATAATTCAACTTTCTTCGTGTTTAGTTTCTGAGTACTAAGTTTTTCTCTATAAAAACGAAAGACGTGAACGATAACATTCCATGCAGTAGTGTAGATCATTGTGCAACAGGAACTTTATATTATATGGATGCTTGTAGGTTGAGAATGGTAGCTCGCAATAAATCAAATTATCTCTCATTGGAGATAATATACTTAGCTCCTTCTTCACTGGTGTCAACCAGAAATCGCACCCTGCTTTAAAGAGCGCTATCTAAAAATTAAAATTTATTTATGCATATAAGCAGGTATCACTTTTAACTTTAGCTTTATGCCTTCTTAACTTGCATTTGGAGACTGTATTGCTTGTGGATTTGGACCACTAATAAAAAAAACTTCGTTCTACTGTATACAAACCTTTTTCATGCTGAAAATTCCTCTGCTGTATAAAAGTCAATCAATGGAGTTTGTCAGGTCATGTTTTGGAATTCGGGAGCACGCCAGTAAGTTAGAGTAATGGTTGTGTAGGCATAAGAAGGCTGTGATGAAAGTGGGGATCTGAAGTAACTGGTGATGGACTAATAGCGCCGTTAAAACTAAAACGAGAAATGTCATCAAAACTGAGCATCAAATAAAATGTAAAAAGTCCTGGGAAAGTAAAAAATCTGGGAAAAGATCATAAAAATGCTGGTACCTAAAGAAAATCGACACAAAATTTGTTTTCTCGGTGTTAAATAAGACCTTGCTTACTTGCCAATCTCCTCTTTATAAAAAATTACAGGAAAATCTGCAGTGCTCTCGTATACAATCCATATCTTGTTTTCGAAACTCTTCCCAAGGGTTAACAAACTCTTCGTAGTGTTAACAATATTATGAGAGCAGTTTTATACAGCGCCCCTTCAAGATTGTCTACTCAAGAGCACTCTTAATTCTTGTGTTAAAAATTCTTTAGCGTGCTAAGTTAGTGTAGTAAGTTGGGAAGCACTTCATGAGGGTCACGTGAGACTAAATGCAGTATTACTTTGTGCCTCACAATATTCCAATGTGATTTATACGGTGGTCTCTTCGGTATGCGCTGGGTCTGTACTCTGACGGTTGCAGTTTCGAGCTGCTGATGGGATGCCGTGCAACGATGTGGACAGTTTATTTGCGCACACTTGTCTCGCTCCACCGATTCAGATAGACTGACAATGCACGCGTTATAATTAAGTGCAATAAATAAAATAATTAAATAAAATTTGTCATCAGAACAAGAATTATATTTATTACATCGGCGTATTTGGTTCTTAGCCACGTGCACGTATTTACAATCAACGTAGTCTACACCAGACTGTACATGGAAATATATGGAAAAACTGTTTTCGAAGTTCACACCTTCTTTTCCGGGTGAGAAGTAGATTGAAATGGTAGAGTTTGAAGAACTTTTCAGTTGTCGACTGATTCCACTCTTTCCTGATATTCAGTCAGTTGACTCAGTTCATCGATTTGTCTGGCAGAGGATTATTTTGTTACCTGGCCAGGAGCACAAGGAGAAGCGGAGATTGGATCGCTAAGAAATTTGTTAAGTATTTTGATACGCTCAAAACGCTGCCATTTTTCTTTGCTCTCCATTCTGCGCCTGAGGATTTTTCGTTTGAAGTACCTAAAACGGTTTCAGAAGTGACAAAAAACTAAAATAAATGCATTTCGTGTTCATTGATTGCCTGATATATTTAATTCTAACACGATCGCATCGATGTGTAACTGTAAGTGCAATGACAAATCTGTACAACGCCTCTTCCAGAGAAACTCCTCAAAGACGTTTGTGGCCTGACATTGCACAATCAAGATTGAAAAAAAATAGTTTTCAGACCCTAGGGCCAAAGCGGCCAAATAAGGCCAATGATTTTATTTCGCATGTTACTAAGCAACCTATTCCATAGGCAATGAGACAGTTTTGACGTGTAGGCTGGTTGGGAGATACTGAAAGCGGTGGATTGGAAGCATCAGGATGAGGATCTTGAACAAGGGGGGCTTCAGTTTTTGCATGGAAAGCCTAAGGAGTAAATAACAAGATCCGGTTGAGAGCAGACCACACACAGCAGGAGACAAAGGAGTTGTTACGGTTGGTCGTGTTTATGTTGAGAGATATGGAAAGGTGACGTATTGGATGACAAGGTTAGATTTCTTAAGAAACGAGACTTTTGAATGGAAAGCATCGTTTTAACAAATCTGCGCCAGACTAAACACAATGAAACTTCTACAAAATATCGATGCTTCCAATTACTCTTAATCCAGTATTTACTCAAAACTGCCTTCCTCTTCCAACCACAAGGAATCATTCATATCGATGTCCAGTGATTAAGCTAATCTGTCTAATCTTTATAAGCGCGTGAATGCTAAAAATAGTCTGCAGTTAATCGTCTGCACAGAACCTTTGGCAAATGACGCTAATTAGTGACAACAGACCAATTAAATTAGCTTGATTAAACGACGTACCTCGTTTCTCCAGAGGAGAAGGAGCTGCAAGAAACGAACAATTTCCATTCAAGTCAACGACATCCATGCATTATTAGGGCCTATGTTATATATAGGCCTACATGTACTTTTAATTACATCCACACGCATACAAAAATCTATATGTATATGAATAATATTAAATATATATAATTTTTTTATATGTGTGCGTATGTGTATGATGTTTGTATTTATTATGAATCCGAACACTTTTATATATAGTGCGTTTACAGAACCTCACAAATTAACGAACTTCTCCGGGTTTGGCCTATTATCATTGACATAAGTTAGGGCAGTAGCGTCATCCCACAATGGCGAATGTCTTCTTATTCTTCCCATAGGGGCCTATGGTTTGAGGTTCGACGATGAGGTAATTCGCATAGCTGTGGGTTTGCATCCTAAGGTTGAAGTTTGCGCGCTGTGCCCATTGGTGTCTGTGTAGTTCATTGGGCCCCGCAGTATGGTCTGCGTCTTGGTCCTTATAGAACCGCTACACATAATGTTCTAAATGACCTAATCTGGCGTGCCCTTGTCAGAGCTAGATTCGCTATTCTAAGAAACCAGTTGGACTCGTGAGGTCTCGTAGCAAGCGTCTAGATGTAGATGGAGCAACGGTCCTACCTTATCAGTCGGGCAGGAATCTGGAATAGGAAGTGATTGATGTAGATACCCTGGCTGAATCATATCTGTCCATCGTACCATGAGCATTGGAAGATTACCAGCAAACACTTGCAGTCAAAAGGAAGGTTGCCAGGGATGAAAGCCTGCCAGCCTCTTACCAGTTCGTCCTTTGGTCCTTTGAGACATTCAATAGTCCGTTCAATTGCCATGTATTGGATTTTACGGCCTGCTTTGCTTGCCATATGACCACAGTATATGGAGATCCAAGGGAGGCTTGTTTTGTTCGAAAGTGCCACTGCGACAGAACTGTTCAACTTTAATAATGGATGGATAGAAATCCTTCCAAATAGAGCATAACACCTGCCTTTTAGTTAAGTAATAAACTAAGAGTAATTTTTATACGAAATGTGTTAAGTGCTAATCCAATAAAGTGTGGTAGTGATTCTATATGTGTCTTCGAATATTAGCCACTCCTCCTTTCATAGAATAGTCTTCTCCACCTTCTGAATTTTATCATTTCGTTCAAGAAAACCAACGATAACAATACATTTATACTTGAAAACACATAGTCCAAACACACACACACACACACACACACACACACACACACACACACACACACACACACACACACACACACACACACACACACACACACACACACACACACACACACACACACACACACACACAAACACGCACGCACACACACACACACACACGGCTCTACATAGCGACACCTACCGTTGAGCACGTAAACGGTAATAGTGCCAGCGTCGAAGTTCGATGACCGGCAGGTGTAGTTGCCGGCGTCGGTCAGTTTGCTGTTGCGGATGACCAGTACACTAACCAGTACCTTCGTCTCGATCTTTTTCGTTATGATGACCCCGTTCTCAGCGTCCGAGTGGATCCTTTCCCGACCTTTGAACCACTCGACGTCGTGAGGGGGATCCGGCTTCCCAGTGGCGTTGCAGATGAGCTGAATCTTTCCACCACGCTCAATGTACTCGTCACCGAATACTTGGATATCTGGGCAACGATTGACAAGTATGTAGGAACAAGTATGCGCAGGTTGACATGTGACGCATGGTAATGTAATGTAATGTGAAGTGTTATAATATAATGCAATGCAATGGTGCTCAATGTGTGCCCACTTTATATTTTGCATTTTCATTGTGGCAATGTAATGCATTTTGTGTCTGTAAATCTGATTCTATCCATCCATCCATCCATCCATCCATCCATCCATCCATCCATCCATCCATCCATCCATCCATCCATCCATCCATCCATACATCCATTCATCCACCCATCCATCCACTTATCTACCTACTTACCTACCTAACTACCTATCTATCTATCCATCTATCTTTCCATCCATCTATCTATCCGTCTGTTAATAAGCGTATCTGTCTGTATTTTTGCCTGTCTCTATATATGCCAACCTTTTGCCTTATTTCTACTTTAATCAAATGACTTCTGTAGCGCCTCCATCATGATGCACAAAGCATCGGTTGATGGTTGCTCTCGATGGAATCGCAGTAGAAAGAAATTAGCAATCCGTTGGATAAGCCAGTCGACTTCCGATAAACATATCTGTTTGCCTGCCAGTCCTTCTGTGTGTATGTCCGTCCTTCTGTGTGTCTGTCCGTCCTTCTGTGTGTCTGTCCGTCCTTCTGTGTGTCTGTCCGTCCTTCTGTGTGTCTGTCCATCCTTCTGTGTGTCTGTCCATCCTTCTGTGTGTCTGTCCGTCCTTCTGTGTGTCTGTCCGTCCTTCTGTGTGTCTGTCCATCCTTCTGTGTGTCTGTCCGTCCTTCTGTGTGTCTGTCCGTCCTTCTGTGTGTATGTCCGTCCTTCTGTGTGTCTGTCCGTCCTTCTGTGTGTCTGTCCGTCCTTCTGTGTGTCTGTCCGTCCTTCTGTGCTTCTGTCTGTCCTTCTGTGTGTCTGTCCTTCCTTCTGTGTGTCTGTCCGTCCTTCTGTGTGTCTTCGTAAGTATCTGTTTGCTTACTTCTGACGTTGAGCCGGATGTCGTATGTGTCGTGGTCGTTCTTTGTGCTGATCTGACACTGGTAGATGCCATCATCCATCGGTCGGATGTCCTGAATGATCAGACTCCATTCGTTCGATCTCTGGTTGTAGTCCACGCTGATCCGAGTGTCTGGTGCGAATGGATACATACCGATCGTCAGTGGATGGATGTCGTCATGCTTCTTCCACGTCACCTGCAACACAGACCATGCGATGTCATGTCATGTATTACAGTGTTAAGCACTGACAAGTCACGCGGCGTCAGGTGATGTGATACAATGCAATACAATGCTATGCAATACATTGAAATGTAATACATTACATACAAATGCATTTTATTGTAATCTAACGCATTTGCCTGTAGAGGAATGTAGTGTGATAATTGCCTCAATGATCAAAAGTAAGGCGATGTAAGACTAGGTTGTTGAGAGTAAGACGAAGTGAGCTAAGGTAAGGCCTAGGTCCTCTCCATCGACTCCTAATTAGCTTAGCCAATAATTGTTCTCGGTGGTTCTACTCCGAAGCTTTGGGATTCACTGTCTATAGTTTTGTGCATGCTGTCTGTTCTGTGTTGACATTCAGAACTAAGTTTAAAACTCCACCGTTTCCTTCCGTAGCTTCAATTCTGGTTTCTCTGACGTATCGATCTATGATTTTGACCATCATTTCAATTGAACCGACTATCGATCAAGTTATTCTCTCTAATTATGACTTCGGCGTTGGATGGATGTACATGTATCCAGAATTTAACGACATTCTTTGGCAACATTGGCCGTTGGCTTCGGCATAAATAATTTTGGCATATCTATAGAGATCTATTCTATAGAGTAATATGGGGCTCTATCCATAGAGGTCGTTGGATTAGGTTAGACTAGGTATGGTAAAGTAAGGCAGACGAATAAGGTAAGGTCTGGTAAAGGGTTTTCTCGGATGAAGTCCATTCGTAAAAACTAGAAACAGCTGAAGTCCTTCCAGAAGCCAGAAGCCATTGCCTGGATCGACCGACCAAATGGTTAACGGAAACATCAGGTGTTCTGAGTAATGATTGCCATCAAACGACAGAGGGCGCTAGCGTGATGCTGAGCGATAATATGCCATCTAATTTCCGTCTAGAAGGGAATGAGTTTCCCAGACTTATAATTCGTCTGAGATCCGCAGCTGCTTCGGTCACGAGATTCCTCGAGTTTATAATAGGGCCTACGGTGTTTAATTTAACTAGTAATTTAGGATTATTTTATAAAGTAGTTTTATCATTTAAAACATCATTTACGTCATCGTCGTTGTCGAAGTTGTCGTCATCGTCTTCATCGTCGTTGTCTTCATCATTACTCACAAGTCGCACTCCGTTTACTCTTATTATCATTGTCATCATCATCAACATCTTTAGAAACAGCATTAGTCATATCATGATCAACATGCTCATCACGATTGTCATCATCATCATCATCATCATCATCATCATCATCATCATCATCATCATCATCATCATCAACAACAACAACAACACCATCATCAGCATCATCTATGACACCCGTTTTATATTTTTCCAAGCAGTGAGTAGAGACCATCAGTGATAGGTTGGCCAGATAGCTTAAGTCTTAGATTTACAAAAATATGGAGATCACCACCCCAGGATGAGCCATGTAGCCACTGATTAGTAGGACTAATTGTGGTAGTAGGCCTACAACTAGTAGTGCTAGCGGCAATAGCGGGGCGGCAGTAGTAGGCCTATTAGTATTAAAATCAGTATTATCATCCTCGTTATCAATAGCATCGTCGGTGGGAAGATGAGACGGTGAGGGAGAGGACTGGCCACTCGCCCTCATATGCCGAGGCTAAGAAAATGAAGCTGCTAACACTTCGTACTCATGGCTGCCTCAGGGCTAGCTTAAGGGACTGCTCTTCTTCTTCTTCTATCGTTAGTGCTACTACTTTCTTCACTGTCGCTTGCTCTGCCATCAGTGGTGTAAGTATTAACTGAAGTACAACGTAGATTAGAACGTCACTTGAAATGAACAGACTCAACAGTAATTCCCGCATGCAGTTGACTGACGCTGGAATCAACGTCGCCTGGTATAACCAGTCCGAAGCCTGGATAGAGAGAAACGTTGGACGAATGGGTGAATATACTTCGCTTGCAAAGACACACGACAATCACTTGAAGCGTTCGACCGGTTCGGACTTTGTGCCAGTCAACACCGAACCAAGACCCAATGGCTCGACGAGATACAGGACATGTAAGACCCGTGTCAAACTGACGTCCTCAGCCCTGGCTGTGTTCGTGGCAGGCGACCGACAGCAACACAGGCAAACGAATAAACGTGCGATGGACAACTATGGATTACAAGTCCTTGGAGAGCAACGCTGATGACGCCAATGATAATGATAACGACGACGCCGATGATAATGATAACGACGACGACGATGACGATATTTATGGTGGTAATGATGATGATGATGATGATGATGATGATGATGATGATGATGAGGAGGAGGAGGAGGAGGAGGAGGAGGAGGAGGAGGAGGAGGAGGAGGAGGATGGAAAATTTCGTGCTGATGCTGGGACAAAGAAGTGAAGATAACTGGCCAATTGACAGTTCATGACAATGCAATTGTCTCATGAGGCTATATTAGACTACATTGTGCAGAAACATCACCGACCGCACATTGCTTGAATTTGTTTCTGCTGCGTTTGGCAACAGTAGTCTTCTCCTGACAACGCATGCAGCAACAACGCAGCAGATGCAACACGACAACACGAAAACAAGGCAACGACAGTTCATTGTAATTCCGGACCACGATTCACGATCACCCACCATCACAATAACAATAATTACCGGGTACTACAGTTTAACAATAATTTGCAACTTCTATATCGCCGGTGTCTAATGTACGAGACATCGACTGATGGAGCATCAACACCAACCATAGGCGCTATATAAATGACCATATACATAAATACATACATACATACCATACATACATAATACATACATACATACATACATACATACATACATACATACATACATACATACATACATACATACATACATACATACATACATACATACAAACATAGTCACATTCATCACGTTAGTTTACTTTGTCTTACTTTCTTACTTTAAAGCTGTTACTTTGACATTTTATCCAGTGGAACGTAATGTGATGCTAAAAGCACATTTGTCGCTTGTAGGTGTATATATATATATATATATATATATATATATATATAACGTGTATTTATAGCGCGTTATAATTGAAGGGCTTGCAGCAATAACCAGGTATGTCGGATTTTTTTTGTTTTGGGAAAATGGCTTCAAAGATTTGACACTTCAAACTGATGTATCTAAGCCAATTTACGAGATATCGACAAGCTGTTTGAAACACCGTCTGAGTTGTTATTGTCTTTCACGAAATTGTTACATGATGCAATGCAAGAGATAACTTTAATGTTTTTTTCACGAGATTTTGCTTCATACCTGGTTATTGACACTCAATAACCCAACATCGCCTGCTGTTAGTCGACATACCTTATTCTTGCACCAAATGGTGACTAGCACACAGTACAAATTAATCGTGCAATAAAAAGGTAAGTCATCATAGCTACATTACAGTAAGGAAAAAATAACGCTAAATCAGTGAATTGTAGAGTAAGTAACAGTCAATAACCGGGTATGTCAAATAACCTGATTATTGCACCGGTTTTAATACAAAGATTACTAGAAAAAACGACAATATTTGTTATTGCACTGGAGTAATGCTGCCGGCTGCTAAATACCATATGTCGACAAACTTGTTTATCCAAAAGCCAATTCAAAAATAATCAGATTTGCACCAAATTTGCAGGGTATATAGAATACAATATTCCAAGCACGCTGGCCTACTTTTTCACATAAACCAGGTATGTCGACATACCTGGTTATTGAGGCAAGCCCTTCAATTGATAGGCCTATATATATAAATATGCATGCATAGCGTATGCATGCAATATGTAGGGTGTTTATATATAACACACAGTGTACATAGCAGTATATATCAAACACTGCTTCTACCGTCCAAAATATAAAATATGCCTATGAGGCTTCAAGCCTAAGAATTATATATATACTTGATTATCATCTTTATTATATCCAACTTATGCATGTATGCTTACGTAAACAACCTCTAAGGCTCTAGACCTTATTTATATGTGTAGACAGCTCATGTGTCTAAACCAATATAAAGAATATACATGTATATATATACATCTATATGTATATATATATGCAGCAAGAATTCGTCTGGCCCGGTCACCCGTCTATTTCCGCAAGGTATCGATTTCCTTCTGAAAAGCGTTCCTGGAGTGTTTACTCATGCGTGACACCTCGGGAACGTTCACTGATGCGTGACTTTGATTGATGCTCGCACAATTTGTTCTTCAGTCTGCCCTTTTTAAGCCGTTCTTACCTCGCGAAATAAGGCTAAACCATTCAGGCTCAGGCGATTTCCCTAAGGGCAGGTAACGACGTGTAGAGTGTAAGATTAGTCAGTGGTTTGCAATTTCTTCGACAGCACTGCAGTGTATTACGTTACGTGTGAAGCAATTTTTCATCATCTCTTAGGTTAAACATTTATGACTTATTATTATGACTTATAATAATTTATATAGTCCCGTTAGAAAAAAAACTCCTCAGAGACGCTCCCAATCTGACAACACAACAGCATAACTGCAAAATGATCCTCAAGCGTTTACGGGACAAAGGCAGAGAGGCCTAGAAGCTCGTGTCCAGGTAACTAATTCTAAGAGGATTGGTCTACTAAAGCAAAGCTACTACGCTGGACTATGAGGTTTCGGGCTTTTGTGGGACAGTCATGTCACCTCGCACATCAGAACAAATGGATCTGCCACCAGAAACGGATGAGACGGAGACACGTAGCCAGTTAGCCACATTATTTTGTTACAGCGTCCTCTGCGCCTCTGCGCATGCGTCCCAGGTTCGCCTTCAGATGGTGACTTATTTCATGGATTTGAAACTCGGGCTGGCACGGTCTCTACATGGATGCCTTAAATGGATGGCACCCACCTGCGGTGGTGAAGGATCTCACCCGATTATTTTATTGAAAAATGAACAGGGTCAACCAGGGGGCGCTGGCAGCGTGACACACTGGACGCACGTGCGTCCACCCACCAAATCGAATCCACACAAGAATTTGGCATCGCATCGATATTTTTGACAATTTCACTGTGTAATTTTGGTTTACCATACAGTATATATAAATTTCGGTCATATCATCAGGCTCCCTCAGGATTCATTGGAAAATGCCATCATGCTGGGTCACGTTGAAGGATATCGACGCCGTGGAAGACCACGAATTAACTGGATAGACAACATTCTTTCCTGGTCCCATCTTTCTGGATCTTATCTTCTCGCTGCTGCACGCAACAGCTAGGCGCCAGTGGAGAACCCTAGTCCATGCATGTGACCAACCGTCGCGCAGCGACGTCGGTGTTTGACATGACATGACATTATATAAATAATATCATATGATATCATATGCATGTGTTATACTGTACTTTTATAAGTCACTCATGAGAGTCATTTTCAGTATATGACTACGAGTGGCAGACAGGGGAACGAGTGTGGACGGCAGGAGACGGGAGGGGTGTGCGTCCAATTTTTTAAGCCTGGCGGTCCCTGGGGTGTCCCTATATAAAACATGTACATTTGCATTTACATAACTCCTTATGATGAGGTAGAGTTCTTTAGTCTGCAAAGCATTTATGCACTTTTACATCGGTAAGCAGCACATTGTGCGCATATAAATTGTAGTATCTTTTAGGCCAGTTGCATATTATGATTGCATTGCGTTGTATTGGAAACACTACAACACAATATCTAAAATGTTTCATGTACATTGTAGATCAGAGAATATAAGTTTATCGTTACTTTGGCAGTGCAATAGCTCAGTTAAACCTGTTCCTTTAACCGAGCCTCACTTTGGATTCGAGCCTCACATATATATATAGACAAAGCAATAATTGTGGGAAGTGAAAAACCAGAACGTCTGTCAACGTTCCTTATCTTGGCACATTCTGCCTTTTTGACCCTGCAGTGGATAGGATCAGCCAATGTCGTCAGTGTGTCGCCGGTTGCTTCTTTTCGATACCTTTCCCGTGCTAACGAGATCTTGCACCCTTATCTCGTCAAAGTCTCGCGAGAATTTCTGCCGCGGTCGCAATCGATAAAAGGGAGAGATTTCCATGTGAGATGACGTCATAGGCAACCAAGATGCCATCTGAAGGAAGAGAGGGCAACACAGATAAAGAGACAAACAGACAACCAAGAGATGAGGGAGAGACAGAGAGAAAGGGAGAGAAGTGTAGCAAGAGAAAGAGAGACATAGAAGAGACACAGAGAGAGACACACACAGACAGAGACAGAGCGAGCGAGCGAGAGAGATACAGAGAGAGGGAGACAGAGAGGGATCAAGGAGGAAGAGGAGAAAGAGTGCAGGTAAAGGGAGAAAGGGAGAAGGTAGACAGAGGGAGAGAAACTTTGAGAAGTGGAACAGAGGGCTCACAAGGTAGGAGAGGGGGACAGAGAACCAGTGGTATTGATGGGGTTCGTCCAATAGCCATCAGATGACCTCTGTTCCTGTTCTCTAGGTATAACCTTATGAGAAGGCGGCTATTGTAGAGCAGCATCCCACAATAGTTCAGTCGTTAATATTCTTGCTGCTTATGACGATGATGATAATGACAATGATGGCAATGATGCTAAAGAATATGAGGAGGAGGAAGAGGAGGAGCAGAGTAAAAGAATCATCACTATCGTGGTAAACGTCATCACAATCATCACCACTGTGAATATCATCATCACCACTGTCAATATCATCATCACCACTGTCAATATCATTATCACCACTGTCAATATCATCATCACCATCATCACCACCATTACCACCACCATCATCATCATCACCACCACCACCACAACCACCACCACCAACATCACCACCACCATCACCATCACCACCATCACCACCACCATCATCACCACCACCAACACCACTAACATCACCACCATCACCACCACCACAATCACCATCACCATCACCACCACCATCATCATTACCACCACCACCACCACCATCACCACCACCACCCCCACCACCACCACCACCACCACCACCACCACCACCACGAATCCAATAGAAGCCGTAGCAAGATTAGCATAGACATGTGTGGTAATAGAACGATGGCGGCGGCAGATGCGACATTAATTGGAGTAAATAAGTACGTACGCACTGGCAGCCTCATCGTTTCGCCGGAAGATCCCGAGTCTCGCACATGTTGAAAATATTTGAATGCATGCGAAAGGAAGATACATTGAACCACTGAAAACAGTGCTGGGGATTTAACTTCTCCCAAGGTAACTTTTAGAAATTAACTGGAGGGATTGAAAAATGAATTGGGGGTCGAACCCTCCCAACCTCCGACCACTCAATCCCTGTGCATACTCATACATGTTATGCATAGATGTGGCTTATTTGAGAGAGTGAGAAAGAAGACAGACACAGAGAGACGCAGAGACAGACGAACGGATATCAGAAGGACATATAGACAAACATCCAGCCAGAAACAGAGAGACACATACAGGTAGAACGATGGGAATAGGGTGGACACATAAACAGAAAAACGGACAGGCAGAAAAACAGATCACTAGGCAGACGAGCAGAAGAAGATAAACAGATAAACGCATTTATAAAAAGATAGATCGACAGACAGACATATCATCACACAGATGCTCTACATGCATAATATTCAGATGAATGGATGAAGAAATAAATTACCATTTCTTCTTGATGGGCGGCATTTCTGCAGACTGGCAGACAGACACACAGACAGCTAGGCAGACACATATAGATAGCCAGGCAGACTGACAGGAAGACAGAGACGGACCTCTTGTCGTTAATGCTCCTACGGCAGATGTCGCATCTGACACATCTGATTCTTTAATATTTAATCCGCCCGTCAGCCTGGATTTTCACAGCCAACACCCGCGACTCCACCGCTTCCCACTCACCCTCATAGCCCTCACGTGCAATCACTCTCATCACTCTCATCTGATCTGGGGTTTGGCATAAGGGTTGTGGAAAAACCCAATTTTACGTCGAGGCCAATTCACTGTTCAGTCCATGTCTCAAATGCGTGAACGGCCGTTAGATGGCTTCAGTTGGGGATAGTGTTCTTCTCTCTATGACACCTTGTTCGCGTGTTCGTGTGTTTGTCTTGTTTCCTCTACCTGTAGTCCGTGTATATCTTCTCCAGGTTTACTTTATCCCAGTAAGCCCATAAGTATGCATAATATATTTATCAAATTTCCGTTTGTCTTTCTGCATTTTTATCTTGGTTTTTTTCTGCTTCTTCTGCTTATCTGTCTGATTGTCTGTTTATCTGTCTCTCTGTTTCTTGCATTCTTTCTTTCTTTCCTTCGCCATAATTCTTCATTCCTCTTTTCCTTCTTCGCCCGCTTCCTTGTTTTGTTCCTTCCGTTGGTCCCTCGATCTTTCGATCCATCTAACTTTCCTTCGTTCCTTCCGTCCTTGCTTTGATCACTGGATCTCTGCTTCGATTGTTGCTTTCATCCCCATTCCTTCCATGGGCGTCCCCAGTTGGAGCAAGAAGACACTATAGTCCTCCTGGTTTTTGAATCTAAATATGTGAAATAAAAATATTATTAATTTTAGGGGGCCTACATAATTAAAATAGGTTATGTCACTTATGTCGATTTCTAGTTTGCGTCCTTAAAATTATACAAGACTGTTTAGTTAAATGCATGATTCATCCCTGGCATAAAAAGGCAGTTGTACACTTGACTTCAATCTGCTATTACTTATAATTTCACCATAGCTATGAACGGCAAATGCAGCATTGCTTTCGTGAGATAAACAATTAATACAGAAGAACAATGAAACCTTTGTCATCAATTTAGCCGCAAGACATTGACTGACAAACGCAATAGTCGGGTGACAGCCGGTTCAGCAAACGAGATGAGCTGATCCACCAGAGACAGGTGAAAGTAGATCATGTTCGCCACCTCGGCTTTCACCCTCTAACCTTCAAACAGCGCAACCTTTGTGCAACTGATACTAACAACAAGTGTTGAGCTGCCACTCCCGGAATGAGATGGCCAATGTGCCGATTAGAACAGGTGCGATTTCAAAATAGAGTGATTCAAATTTCTAAGAACAGGAGTGAAGTGTTTATCCTTTAACGGCATATAGGCTCTACTATATTAAAATACACGTATCACCCCATACTACGCTAATGTATGTGATATTCACTGTACTTCAGACTTAATACTTTTATTTAAAATGTATTAGTTGACTGCAGTGATATTGTGGATCATAAGCTTCAGCAGAAATTATATATTATGATTTTATGTGACATGGTTTTAGCCCCTTGCGTAAATTTCTACGTGTCTTCATGGTAGGTTCCTCTTCTTGGAAAGAAAGGCAAGCGAGGAAGCGGAGTAGAAGAAGGAGAGCAAGCAGAAGAAGTAGGAGGAGGAGGAGGAGGAGGAGGAGAGGAAGAAGAGCAGAAGGATGAGGAGCAGAAGAAGAACGAGGAAGACAAGAAGGATGAAGAGTTGAAACAGAAGGAGGAAGAAGATGAGGATATGAATACAGTGGATGTTCAGTGAGGAGTCAGTAGAAAGATGAAAGATTTGACAACGGATGGAAAGAGGATGATTATAATGATGATACTGCTGCTGCTGCTGCTGCAACTGACAGCACCCAACCTCGACCCCTCCAACCTCAAAACAGTCCTACCCACAGACAACGTCACTCTCTTGAACTCTGACCTCCTGTCATGTCGCTCCGTCGTCAACGAATGATCAACCGAAAAGGACGTCGGGAGTTGCATCGGCTGCTGAAACAGCAACTATAGGGGATGCGGGGAGGGAGGGATGGTGGAAGATGCAAATGAGAAGAAGGACGGGAAAATTAGAAGAAATGTTCATCAATTTAATACAAGAATACAGGATTATTATTAGACGACACACATTATACGTAGATCTATACGCACATATATACACAGTATATATGCATACACAGTATATACATACACATATATTTCTAATGCCACCCAGTTCTTGGAGTTGCCACTTTCTTTTACCGACGCTTCTAATATCATCGTCGTATTAACCATATTTCACTACACCTAACATATCTGACCCGAGTCATCACATAACTAGAAACCCCGATCTGTCAATATGCCAACGACGTCCAACTATAGAGTCCAGCTGTCGTCTTTCCTATTTGTCCTCATGTTTTAGGTCATTGCTCATCACTGCGACGTCATCGAATCGGCTCCTCTTCAATCAAAACCCAATTTCAGTGTCTTGGTGCTCGATGTGGGGTTAAATCAAGCAAGAAAGCGTATCTCGTGATTTCTGGATTGACTTTTCCAGAGACCTAGGAGTATTCATAGACAGTGAGTTAGTGAACTCGTAGTAACAGCAGCTTTATGTATAAGATCAGTAGGCGAAATCCCTCGCTTAGTGTTGCAACTACTCTCTACACACACCTTTTGATTATCATGACGCGTCTGAACTACTGCAATTCCATACATGCCGAAACTCAGAATCCGTCAGCTTTAACCCGTCTTGAACTGTGACGCCTGGCTATTGGCCATTTACCCAAATTCTTTCATATTTCAGAATTAGCCTATATATGAGAGATTTATTTAACGACTTTTTGTCGAAGTGAGCATCAACTTAAAGATTCTCCTTCCGGGTCGAGCCTCGTCGGTCGTCTCGGCCACAGCATATATAATAGAGTTGTTTGTACCGCTTGGAAGAGCTTTGTCACTGCCGTTTACGGGCATTGTATTGTATTTTCGTTTAATAGAAACTCCAGCTGACGAAACGCAACTGTAGGTTACAACCAAAACGGTGATTCAGTCATAGTATTTACAAACAGCTACCCAACCGGACAACTTTGAAAGCAATGTGGTGCCAGTCCCAAATCTAGATAAAGAAGGAGGGCACCACTAATCATCTTTATTACGACACAGCGTCCTTAAACAGAAACTAAGCTTACAACCGGCTGGAACGCAGTCTGGACACGAATCGCTTTGTTCGGTTGTCCAGTGAGATTTATCGGATCCCTCGCCATCGTACATCAGAACGGCGCATTGTCCACTGTGTCCAGTTTAAGTCCATCCTTCTTAACAGCGTCTGTTTACTGACCCTCTTGAGCCAAGTTGTCCGAGGCCTACGACTACGGTCGGGATTCTGGTCTGTCCTTATTTCTGGCGGTGCAAAGTGGGTACCTAGTAGTAGAGATGTCCACCTTCGCTACAGGGATGCAATCTGTCTACGCCGCCTAGCCAAAGTTTGTTTAATAACTCCAGCGAATCAACTACTTCACCAAGGAATGGCGTGGGTTATCAGTCGGACGTCCTGATTCCTCATCCCCCCAACCCCGGTGCAATCCCTTGCTAGATAAGCTATCGTTTGCCCCTAGTCACATTAAACGCCTTATCTGTCGCGCGAATCGGCGAACTTCAAAGGGGTTTGGCCGATCGAATTAGGATTGGACGATGGACGCATGTTGTGGCAATTAATCTTCTCTATCTGTATAGGGAAAGAGCCAGCTCTAATCCTCCTTCCGTCAGAACTGCATTCACTTCTGTATCGCCATGTCTGTTGTATAATACAATTATGCTACATTGCTTAATTATTCACATGATTACTGAAATCTACTGAATGATAGTATTCACGTGCAGTGCTTTTTTCTAGAAAAAAGGTTACTGAACTGAACAATACGTTCCGGAACTGAACAATTATGGAAGGGCTAAAGTCTCGAGAAAAACGGGCTTGGGTGTTGGGAGAGGGTCTCAGCAAACACTGAAAACAGTTCACAACACTGAAATTAAATTAAAATAACTAAATCATTGGTTTCATTATTAAAATAAATACATTATTTTTTAGTAGCTGAAAAAAGGTGCCGGAACGCCGTTCCGGCGCGTTCCGGCTGAAAAAGCACTGTTCATGTGTAATAATTAAGATTAATGCCTATTAAATGCATAGTAAGGCCTAATAATATAACAAAGATTTTTATGTTAGCTTGTCTCTCTGCTTGTTTATCTGCCTATGTAATGCTCCATAATTTATTCTATAGATGTCGTTTATGCGTCGAATTTCGCTACATTCTCGCTATGCATGTGTCATGGCGGCCAATGTTGCTACTTTTGACTCATCGCGTTCATTTTGCTGAATTCTTGTATAGTTAAATGTCTATTGTACCCAAGCGTGCGTTCCGCATTTACTTCTTACATTTTGCTTTAGATTTGTGCGCTTTAAGACGATATTTGGACGTATTTAATTCAAGCCAACCGCTTCTTTTTATTTGTTCGACCTATAACAGATATGGCGGTTCCCGTTTAGCGCATCCTCCTAGAGCCTTACTTATACCGTAAGACGCCGGAAAATCTCTGATTCTGATTCGCTTATGCAACGACATGACAGGGTCTCTGGCCTGCACGGAGTTTACGATGAACCAACCATCACGCACAGATTCGACGACTATCCGGTCGGTCTGACGAGAGCCGGTCCTGTGCGGACCTGGTGACCCTAGGGATATACGGATATGGCGTTTTCAGTGCCCAGGGAGAGCCAGTCGATGAGTTTCAGCAGCACGTCCTATGATCGCTTTCATATACTCATCTTCCATCTTCCATCGTCAATGCAAAACAACAAAATTGTCTAATAGTAATTGACAAGGAAAGTCTTGGAAATTCCGAGTGGAAACATTCTAGCTACAAACAATGATTAACTAGTGTATAAGTTCGTGTGTGCGTTTGTGAATGCGTGTGTGAGTAATAGTATGCATAGGCTCCTATGTGTATATTGCGTGTGTTTTTTCCGAATGACAGTCTTGTCTAATTAAGCTAATTAATTGTAATCAATTTTCTCCAGCGTCGCATGGAATGCGTGCAGTCGAGGAGTCAACTGGACGCTGATGTCTAAATTATCTAACGCAATGTAAATAGTCTCGTCCATATATGGCGTTCGCTCTGCCACTCCCTCTCATTCCTTCCATCCCAAGGACTCATTTCCGTTTTCTGCGGAACAAGGTCGATGGGTGAGAAGGAACGAATATGGAACGAATAAAACCGGTTGAACGCTCGCTTAAAGATGTTCGAAGCCGTAGCCGATTAGTTGAGCGTTCGCTTTGTAACGCGAAGTATATGCGGATTCGAGTCTTTCTCCTCTGAGACAGATATAATGATGTAAAGCCGTTTCAGGGAAGATACTCGAATCCTTGAGCAAGTCGTTATTTAGCTCCAGTCCAGTCTATTTGTTCGAAAAGGTTTTGAGGGACACATCGCTTCTTACTTTCTTACTTTCCATGCTGATGTATACAACAGTTTTCCTCTGAACATACGTTACGTACTACTCAACTTCTAACTCGGCCCAAATTACAATTTTTTCGTAGGTTAGCAGGTACCTGTTTATATCTCACATATATATTATATATACTATATATATATGAGATCTAAGCAGGTACATATATATATTCGTGGGGCGTGGTGGCTCAGTGGTAAGTTCGGCGCCTTTTGACCGGAGGGTTGCTGGTTCGAATCCCACTCTAGCCGCTGCGTACGGACCTTGGGCAAGTCCTTCACTCGCAATTGCTCGTGGCGCTTCGGCGTGAAAATTCCGGCACAGTATCAAATGCTGTAGTCGGGAGGGCCTCTGAGTAGTAGTAGACTTCGAGAGGCGCTATAGAAAAATCCGGAATAAATAAAAAAAATAAAAATATGTATATTTAGTTGTGACTGTGGCTGCCCTGTAATTGTAACTGCATTGTTGTTGCAAATTTTTAAGCGCCTGTTCAGAGAAGATACTCGGCGATACCGACAACATAACAATTCGGCTTTCAGACGCATATATACGGACAAAAGGCAGGGCAAAGGTCAAGGAGCTCATGTCGTCGGTTGCTATAGGCAACCTATATCTGAAGGATGCTACAAACTTCTCTGATGTCCCCGAAGTGTTTCAAGTGTGCTACTTTTTATGTCACACTTTGTACAATACTAAAGTATTTTCATACAATGAATTATATAATAATTAAAAAAATTACATTAGATAGACAGTCAAGTAACGAACATAACCACTTGAGATCTTGACCCCTCACCCAAACTGAGAGAGAGACAGATATACAGAAAGAGGCACAGGTAGTGAGGAAGATCTATATAATGAGGTACAGGTATACGAGAGAAAGATCTATATAATGAGGGGCAGGTAGGAGAGAAAGATTTATATAATGAGGGGCAGGTAGGAGAGAAAGATCTATATAATGAGGTACAGGTAGGAGATAAAGATCTATATAATGAGGGGCAGGTAGGAGAGAAAGATCTATATAATGAGGTACAGGTCGTGAAGCAGATCTACAGCAAGAGGTACATGTAATGATGTAGATAGTCAGATCTATACAGAGAGGTACAGGTAATGAGGCAGATCTACATAATGAGGTACAGGTAGTGATGCAAATATCCATAAAGAGGTACATGTAGAGGGCAGATATGCTGCAAATGCAGAACATCAAAACAAAAACAAGCTAGAAGGGAAAATGTGCATATTGAATCAGCCATACATACACAGAGGGACAGACACACAGAAATA